>JAVHNL010000592.1:0-25000 GCA_031216105.1 Dalbergia cultrata
AGGTCTAGCTTCATCTGAAATGTGAATGGATGATGATGATGATGTGTGTGTGTGTGTGTGTATAGTTATTGGAGAGAAATACGTATATAGCTGGGTTGCAAGCAATTAATGTTCATGAAGTTATTATAATGGAAGAAATTCTTAGTTAATCTTTGTGCAAGAAAAAATACTACTCTGATTTATTTATTATTCAATAAATAAATAAATATTGATATTTTAGGTGATAAGAATTTCTATATTCGCTTATGCTTCAAATAATATATGGGTTGCAAATATGTATATATATATATATATTTTGGTCCAAGAGCAACTGAAGTAGTTTTCTCTAATAATGGGACGCTAATAGTAATATTGATTATTGAAGTGTAAAGGTCTTTTATTCTTTTTATAATTAGATGTATATAAGGTGTTATTAGGAGATATGATGTTTCTCCTTAAAGATCGATTAGTCTCAGCTGTTCTTGCAGTTTAATTTATTGAATCATTTGGGGTTAGTGAATATATAAGGTGATAAAGTGAATGCCAAATAAGAAATTTATTTTTTAAATATTAAAATAGTATTGTTCTGTGGAAAAAAAAAAAGGTGATTGCAGAATATATTTGTAAGTCAGTTATAAGCACATATTAATTGCCCCGTGATATATACTTCAAAGCAAAAATGTATGAGATTCCATACAGGGTGTCCATCTGTCTATAGAGTTTGAGAGGCCTTTGTAATCAATCCTACTTCAGTAATATATGTATTTATTTTCACCAAACGCATATTAAAGCAGAATAAATTATTTCAATGCAATGTAAGTCAAGATCCCTGTGCAAGGAGCAAACAAAAGACATCAATCTTACTTCTGTACTTATATATGTATTTTCACCAAACGCATATTAAAGCAGAATAAAATGTTTCAATGCACTATAATTCCAGATCCTGTGCAAGGAGCAAACAAAAGACATGTGGTTTCTTACAGTCCCTCCAGTATGGGGGTAATCAATTATCAATGTGCAGGCCGAAGCTCCTCACCAAGTTCAATCATGTGAGCAGACAAATTTTCAAATGCCCTCAGATAAAGAGGAAAAAAAGTTTTGTTATGTACCACTTATTAATAGATTAGCTTTGTTAATTGTCAATATCTCAACTTAGAGAGGGAGAGAAAGAAGGGGTCCATGAGTATGGTCTTTGGATTGAGATGAACCTACCTTCTTCAACTTCAAGGGTGGAGTGTATATATATGTTTTAATGGCCATAATGGACGAAATCACTGTTATGGTGGTCATAATTAGGTGAGTTACTATTATGACGATGATAAAAGGGAGTCATAAATGTGAGAGATGAAGGGTGCGAAGTTCGAGCATGGCTCGGGTCATCAAGCGCGGGTCAATTGTCTTGGATCATTAGTGATCTCGGACAATCAGTTTCCAGGGACAACCCTTCAGACTATCAATTCCTATTGAATCCTATTTTGAGTATTTTCTTATATTGTTAATGTTATAGCTACTAAGTCAAGTGATGAATCATACATTCATACAAATAACATTTTCTCTTCCCTTACTATATGGCATCATGTCATTGACATGTTGCATTGAAATAAAAGTTAAAAGTTTTGCTCTGTACCTTTGAAATATTTGACACATCATGCTTTTTTATTATCATTCTCCCTTATCCTTCCTATAATTTTTAACACGAATAACTTACGTTTCAAGTGTTAAATGATACATAGTAAACTCTTTAATTTTTTTTATCTCCAAGGCTATGTTTGGGTATGGGATAAAAATAAGGTGAAAATTTTCATGAATAAGTTCTAAGAGTAAAATTACATATGAAACTCATCCATGAAAATCTTCACCTTATTTTTAACTCCAAAATAATTAAGAATTTCTCGTTTTATGGGTGTTGAGTTGTCGTACGGACATACGATATTTTTCAAAATCGTGCTGTCTTTATAAAGATTCTCAAAGGAATTTGTGCTGAGACTACTTTGGCAAATTCAGCAAGCAACGTCGTCCTATGGCCAATAAAAAATGACGGATATAATAAGTTAATCATGTTCTCTTCAATGCTTCTACATGCCTAACTGTACCATTAAATTGCCAATCATTTCATACATCTTATTTATGCTTAATTAAATTGCTAATCTTGTTTATTTGAAACTAAAGTAAGCCCCCACCCCCAATAATCTCAAATATATCTCGTTAAATTAATTAAGCCTAGTTTTGGCACCATATAGATCCTACCCCACAAGAGGTACAAGCTTTGCCTCCAAAAGCCCCCGGTTGTTCGCGTCTTCCAATATATTCTTAGAGATTTTCAATATCATACTGCTGGATCAATGCACATGTGTGAGAGATAACACTTTCATGTTAGAGAAGATGAAGGAAATAAAAAGGGTTATAAAGTGTGGATTAAGTTAGCCTTTCAGTCAAATAATCCAACCAAATCAATACTTAAATTTCAACATGTGTTTTCCATGATTTGAAATTGTTTAGGGCCAAATTGAGACAATAGTGTGTCTTTTTAAGGTTACTTTCAGCGCAAATTAGCATAGAGGAGAAGGGAGTTTTTCTTCTTCTTTTTTTAATCTTTCTCTTTTAAGTAAACTCCCATTTTAATCCCTTAAAATTATACTATATTGGGAACAAATTAATTACTTAGAATTGGAAAGACTTCTATTAATCCCTCATAATTTAAAAAATAGAAAAATTAGCCCAAGGTTTATGCAATCAAATAACACTATATGGATATATATGTATGTGCCAATTTGTCTCATTTTTCTTTTTAATTTGAAGGTATTAGGGGATTTTCAAATATAAAGAGATTAATTTGTTACTGTCACATTGTAGAAAAGCGGTGTAAACCAAATAGGCATAATAATCCTAGTTGGTAATGAGCTGGAATTTTCTTACATGTTCATTGACTAAATGATAAGCTCTCGTGGCAATGAAGGATATATTTGAATCACTTAATAGCTATGAAGCAAGCACACATCATTTGAGTGTTGTGTCTATATTTTGACACACGTCCTTGTCGAATCTTACATGACACACGAATAATATATATTTGTATATATTTAATTTAAAATTTCTTTTTTTCTTACTCTAATTTAGAAAAACATAATATAAACAATATTATAAAGAAAAAATGATATATAATTTTTTGAGTTTAAAAGAAAATAAGGCATAAGTAAATCTTATATAAATAATGTTTTAAATTATGTATCATTTTTTTAAAATTTTAATTATATATATGTTATGTATATATCATATAATTTTTCAACTTTGGACTGTCTCACATGTTTGTGCCGTGTCTTGTCTTGTGTTGATGTCTTTGTCTGTGGTTCATATATATTAATAGTATATTAATATGAGGACAACTAGATACATACGTGATGAGGCAGGCAGAGACAAATTTAGACGCGAACGGTGCATGAATGTTATACGGCTTTGTATCTCTAGGCTGGATAATTTTCAGCATATATATTTGAAATCGAATTCCCTTGTATATGCATGATATTTCCTCTTATTTTTGCACATGGAAGGGTTGTGGAGAAGGGAAAGTATGATGAAGCATCTCTTCCAAAAATTCATTAAGTACAGAGATAGAGATATATAAATAGTTCCATACTCTCACACATCCCCTCACATAAACACATTTTTTGAGTTTAAAGCGTGTACAATTTTATCAAAATAGGGGTTTAAACTTCAAACCATTTGATCATGGATGAATAATTTTATACTCTAAGGGTATGTTTGATTGAAAGGTAAAATTGAGAATAAATTTTTCATGAATAAGCTCAATATATAAAATTACATATGCAACCCATTCATTAAAATTTCTGCATCTTTATCTGCTAACCAAACCTACTCTAAGAGAAAAATAATTAATAATACAAAGAAGGCAGTACTAACATAGCTCTAAAAGTTTCATTCACCTTCTTTCTATGCTCATACATAAAACATTATTCCACACATATGTAAGGGTTTGTTTGGTTCATGTTCTAGTGGAATTACTTTTAAAAGAATTAAGTTGACAACAATTTAGAGAAATTAATTTTAAAAAAATAATTTATGTACAATTTGAGTATTAAAAAATGATTTTTTTTCTAGATAAGATAAAGTAAAATTACTTTTAGTTATTAATATGAGAGTAATAGTATGATTTATCTTAAAAGTACTTTCATTTACTTGAAAAGTACTTTTACTAGAATAAAAAATTTGCCAAACACATTAGTTACTGCAAAATCTCATTATCATTCTTTGAAAAGTACTTTTGGTGCCCAAAAGTGCAAATCAAACGGGCACTAAATATTTAAAAATTTAATTAGATTAATCAACATAAATTCTCATCTTTTTATATGTACAAGCCCTGTATCAGTTGACGTACTTTTAAGTATGTACTAATATCATTACTTCGCAATGTATATTGTATGCGTGTCATGAATGTCCACCAACATGTTACTAAATCTGTTTGTCTGTGTTTTTTAAGTCAGTGTATCAAAAATAAACAAGCAATTGAGACAAGCAGTAAAGAAATGATTTAAGAATTCACATAGAGCATAGAGGAACTTAAGCCCTTAGGAAGTTGGAACAGATACACAAGTTGTCTAAATACAACACTCTTTGCAACTTCTACAATAATAATCCATCACTTAGCATATATCTAAAGGGACAACCCTGAGTCCTCATCCTCATCAAGACTTGAAGTGTAGACAATGTAAAGAGCCCATATAAGACCAAAGACACCAAACAGGATCCAAACAAGAAGGTTGTTGCTGATCCCAAATGGAAGCCCAGTTCCTTCAGTGCTCATTCTCTCATCCACCAAAGCCATTGCTGGGCTTGACATGGTTGCAGCAAATGCACCAGCTAACAAGGATGCCCCCATCCCCATGTTTGAGCTGCTCTCCTCCATTGATGAAGGCTTTCCTTCCATGGAGCACCTCACTCTTCCTCCCACCTTAGCCATTGCAGGCAACCCTAAATTAAATAAATGAATTGAATGTTGTTAGAAAAGTAAAGGAAAAGGTTGATTCATCAATTGACATCATCTAAAATCCAACAATCAATTTTAACATACAGGATTTTGAATCACGGTTGCAGTTGCATTGTGATATGAAAAAATATTATCAACACTACTGCAATTGTTGCTGCGATGCGATTGGGGAGGACACACAATAGCAATATTGCATCTGCAATTTAAAAGCACAGTAACATGTATCTCTTCCCATAGAAGGAGAACGATCATGGTTTCTTCGAATTCTCAAGAAAATTGTTCCACTTATGACAATTCTGATATGGGTAGTTCTTTTTCTCCCCCTTTTCATTTTCTTTGGGGATGATACAAGATCATTAGTACGTATGAGTTCATTCCAAATAACTTAAATTTTTCAGAAAATTAATTCATAATATTGTATTAGTGTCCAATTTAAATCTTCTTTTGATTGACTCTGTTATTTTCAATAAAAGTTAAATTTTAGTATGGAATATATAAGACGAACTTCATCAAAAAATATATATACACATAAGATGAACTCATGCATAGTTTATACTTTAAGCGTAATAAACAATAGCACTTGGAAAAATGTCAAGCATAAAATTATTCCTATGAATCTTCTTCTCCTAATCACTTAAACTTTGAAGTTTTCGTTACTGTTGCATGATATGTTAAGAAAACCTGTCATGGAAAAGAGCTTAGACTTGTGCTCTGTAATGAAATCTCTCCAAAATTTTAAGCCGATAAATAGATGTATATGAATAATTTTATAGTTAACACGTTTTCTCACGCAAATGTCTTTTTTGAGTTTGAGTGTGAATTTTTCTTTTCCTCATAATAGGGATGAGTCCATGACTATTTGATTACATAGGTTTTAATATTATGTTATAAAATCATTTTTCTCAAAAACTTAAACTGATAAATAGGTAAAATAAATAATTTTATATCTAACATATTCAACAATGATACTATATTTTGCTATTTATCTTACATGGAAATATGGGAAAAGAAGTTACCAAGAATGGGAGAGGCTGAGATCCCAAGAGGTCTCTTTTGTACAAGACTTGTGCGGGTGATTGAAGAGGCTGTGGTGGCAGCCGAGATAGTAGCCATTTCTTTTTCAGTAACTGAAAGATTATGGACTGAAAATCCAAATGATCAAGTATATGGCTAGGTTACTTTTGTCCTTCACACAGTACTTGGCCAAAGGAACCAGTTTATTTCATAAGCATGTATGATCAAAGTTTTCAAAATTGATATCATTATTGGTGTGAATCAATGAGTCCTATGCACCACAAAGCATTGATAGATGGAAGCCGCTCCTTAGATGTTCTTATCTGCAGCAATCCAATAATTCTCATCCACGTGTCAAATATTCCGTTATAGGACAAACATTTCCCTCACATAATCGAAGTTCCAACATTGTTCTTCCGAATATTCTTACGTAAATATAATTTTAACGTACTCTTGCACAAAATGTAGTTCCAACAAATTCGTTTAAGTCACAAGTTAATGATTAATCTTGCATTAGCAACTTAAATTTGAGTCACAAGTTTTTGTATCAAAGTTTATAAACCTAAAATTCTGTCTACTGTAGTACATGTTATTCATAATTGATGTATACACAACGGTATTGGAAAGTAAATGCCTCGACGCTTTTGTTTTGTCCGCCATGCTATATTCCTCACTGCATTGAAACAATCATTACATTAAAAAATCATAGAAAAGGTGAACAAGAAATTGGCACCTCTAAAACTTAAGGATAAATTTTAACACACATATTGTTTTATTGTATGAAATTGCATATGGTCAATAAAAAGTTAGGCAATAAAAGATCAACGAAAAAAATAAGCTATATATTACAAAGATAAGAATGTTGTTATAGATGAGTGAACACACTACTAAAATAATAGAACTAAAAGTGAATGTATTAGAGTTTTGAATTGACATCTATAATAGAAATAGATAATAAAATTTGGTCTTAACATATACATAGAGGAGACCTATAGAAGTCTCGATAAAGTGAGCGAATTATATAGAATACTCTTGTAATTAGAAATAGAGGAAGATTTAGAAAAACTACAAGTGAAACAATTAAAAATTTAAATATTAATAGTCTAAATAAAAATGTTATATATGATATAATATTATGATATCATCTTATTCATGTACTAACCCCATCTAATGGAACAATTTCATAGTAGAATATCTGTTGCTGATCATACATTACAATTACTCACGCAGCAATATCCATTGATTGCATAATGTGACTCTGTTTATTATGATATTAACACATAGAAGATCCATAGAAACATCCTCCAATGAAGGTGCGAAGGACAACGTAATTTCAGACTCAGAGTTGGCCTCCAGGCGCTTGTGGATGATATGTTCGACGCCTAAGCTCAGATTCAGAATTGGGTTGCTGCAGAAATATTTTTGTTGGGTCATTCGGATCAACATACCTGCAAAAATGCAATTTTAATTTCCAAGTCTAGATTTTACACAACTATAAATTTAAGGTTTATATATGTTTCTGATCATGAAAAAACAAATTTTTGGTTTGGTTCCTGAAAATTATTTTCTTTGGTTTGGGTTCAAACATTTCTCAAACGGACTGATTTCAGTCTCTGTTATGTAATTGCTGCCTGTGATATAGGATTAAATGACATGGTCCTCCATTAACCAATTTAGCATTGGGCAATCTAACGACAAAAACCAGACCAAGCAGTTTCGGAATGTTTGGACGGAAGTCCGAAACCAAAGAACAAATTTTTCAGGGACCAAAACCATAATTTGTTTATTTTTCTGGGACAAAAACATATTTTAGCCTAAATTCCAAGCATAACAGTGATAACATTCACTTACGCGTGTCTCATCATCTCATCAACAGGGGTCTGAGCTGCCTGCAAAGGATCCACACGAGTTTCTGTCTGCATATTTGGTTGTTGATTATACTGTCTAACTGAAGAAATCAAATTGAAGAAAAGAGGAATGAAGGTTCCACAGCCCCCCTCTTTGAACAAGATCTTAAACGTGTATGTGGAATAGAGAGCTCTGTGTTGGTCATTTGGTACCACCTATTGCAAGTTTACAAAGTAGAGGTTTTAGGACCAATAATTATGGTACCTTACAAGGCTCAGAATAATAATAATAATAAGAATAAGAATGATGGGATTGGATCCTCTAATGTGCAAAATACACATGAGAGTCAACTGTAAATCTCCACTTTTAATTTTCTTCATGTGTACTTTTTGTAGTTTTTAAAATAAAAGATCAAGGGGAGAGATCAACACTAGACTCCCTCGTGTGTATTTTGCACTAGGGGATGCATACCCCATAATAATAATAAAAAGAGTATCAGGGTGCAATATAAAACACAATGTTTACTTACTGGCTCAACTTGTCCAGAGATATTGTTGCAGTGAAAAATTGGCTGGTTAAATTTTTCACCACGGATGTAAAGCTGCATAATGAAGAAAACGGAGGATCAGCATGGTATAAAAAATGAGAGCTATGGAGCAGGTTCTGTGTTAATTAAGTATGGTTTTCAATCTAGAAGCACAAATGCAGGTGAAGAATATATTTTACTTCCTTGATGTACAGCTCTTATTCAATTTACATTCTTGAAAAGATTGATCACTTAATTCCTTTTGGTTTTAAGTTAAAAATTTACCTTTCCAATTAAACCAAATAGAGGTTAAGCTTACAAGAAAATTGGGAATTAAGTAATTTAAAATGAAACTTCAATGGGTTAAGTGATTTAAGACAAAAAACTTTGCTTTCTGTAGTGATATTATACAATTCATACTTTCTGTTTAGTAAAATGTCTTTTACCCAATATAAAATGGCATGAAAGATTCTCAAAAGGAATAAGCTTACAACTAAAACATGTAACGAACACCCAACAATTTCATACTTACTGCCATTGTAAAATGTAAAACATTGCCATGAATTGAAATTAACTATAGAGAAATTGGAGATTGGAGAGAGACCAACTCCTTATGATCAGAGAAAGTCTTCTATGCAGAAACAGGACAACAATGGAAACCACTCAAATAGAAAAGAGAAAAGATAGAGCAGACTTTGAAATTTTTGCAGTCATCCCTGTCCACAAGCCTCAAATCCTTAGCAACTTCCACCCTCTCTCTTCTGTCCCCATCTCAGTCTCTCATATACTCCACCACCTTCTTTCTCTCACTGCCATACCAGAATTCTCAGTATCATTAGTTGGCCTAACAATACTTCTTGACTTATTCCAGAAAAAGATTCACCTTGTCCTCAAGGTTTAAGAGCAGTAGTTGTTTTGGACGGTATCCAATGGTTTCCAGTAGCTTTCAATGCGGGGAGGTCCTTCATTTTTATGTGGACGGTGGACCTCATAGAGCCTTTGGCTGCCGTGCTTGAAAGTGCTTGAATTGAAGACTTCTGCTGGACAGATCATTTGTGAATTTCAAATTGTCTGAGATTGAGACCAATCCCTTGATATGGGACCAGAAAATTGTCTGCTGTTTTTTCAGCAGAAGTAAAGGTGCCAATTGGGCAATTGGGACTAAAAGTCTCATATTTGCAGAATTCTACCAACCCTCCTATGTGTGGGCATGGATAGCTTCAGTTCACAAAACAGAACCGAACGAAATAGAACCAAAAATTTGGTTCATAGGAACCAAATACTATGCGTAAAATAAAATCTAACTGAAAACCAGTTATTCCAGTTTGATTATCCAGCTTAGCTTCTTTTTTTTGGCACTATTTGGTTCTTTTTCCCTCTAAAAACCAGTTCACTACCCTCACCAGATCACAGCTATAAGCACAATGATCAGCGAGAGGAACACTACCTGAAGCTTTGAAAAAGCCAAAATCACAAAGGAGATCAAGGCTCAAATCGTCACTGGAATCTCACCTATGAAGAGCAATCAGTGACTGCTGAAGTTCCCTGAAACTGCCCAGAACCTCACCTGTCAAACTGAGAGAGCTTCACAACAGTGCCTGAAATCTCACTGAAGGAAGAATTCCATTATATGTGTTGACAACTTGAGATCATGGAGTTGTGACCGAAACCACTATAATGATGCAGGAATTGCCAGAAAAGATGAAGAAAATGGTTCAGTGGGATAATTTGGTTAACTGCGTTTTAGATTATACTAAACTGAATCTCTTTTTCCTCTTGTGAACTGGATTAGTACATAAATCAATTTAAGTCGTTTGGTTTTCCAGGTTTGGTTGAATTCGGTTCTAACTATGGCATAATTTTTTTTTGAGAAAACCCCAAGCATTCTAAGAAAAATAGCATCAGTAACATTAATACCCTAGGAATAAGAAAAATGCCTCCTATTACAAATATTGGCCAAAGTAGTCCATTTTAGGACTAATATGGTTGAATAGTGAGGTCTAATGTGATTGATATTTTTTACTCTTCTGGTAATGCTTGGGGTTTATCTCAAGGATGAATGTGTCACTCACTGAATTTCTCAAGGATAAAGTTAGGGATTCACTTATCTCTAATTCCCTACCTTGCCCTGCCCCAAAACATACCCTATTCACATAAAGGTCACAAACTATCTCCCTATCTGAAAATAATCTTTGGTATATTCAGACAGCTGACCTTGTGTCTGGAAAGAACACTCAACATACTGTTAATCTGTTGAAGCCCAAAATGACACCCTCATAGCATTAACATTGTCATAACAGAGAAAAACAGAAAGAGAAGGCATCAAAACAAGACTACAAAGTACAAACCCAATATTTGGGCATCTGGCTTATATTACGCAGTGGATATTAAGGACAGAGAGATCATCATAGATTCATCCACAAACCATATAGAGGAAAGTCCATTGAACTAACTCAGCGCAACAAAAAAGAACATTAGAAATACATGTTGCAAAACTTGAACAAATGAGAGAAGCAGTAGAATCACATACCAAAGGCATATCAAAAGCTACGAATTGACCAACCGGAGCTTTTGCAACAAAGACCATGCGTATGTTTGACAAATAGATGATTCCCTTTGTTTTGAGTTTACCCCCAGGATTCCTGATCATACATGCACATCCAAAATTAATAACAAAAAAATAGCAATTACATCAAACATCTTGTACACAATCCCCTCTCACTTTTTATTTTTTGGTGAATCCAAGGCATCTATCGCTGAAAACGGTGACTAATCCCTGAGGCAAGCGTAAAGTTTACATACATGGGTTTTGTCTATATTCACAAGACACTCTTCACACACACCACCAGGTACAAAGCCTGGAGGCCAAATAGCTATCAACTGTGATAGGTCTCGTGATCCTCCCACTTTCAATTTAAAATAAGCACTCAAATCCATTTCTGTGCACAAGAATTATAAATATAGGTCACGAGAGTCTCTCAATACACACCGCCATTAATCAAACCTTAGAGCTTAAATAACTACCAAATGTGCTATGCCTCATGGTTCTTCCTCTTTTTTCCAATTTCAAATAAACAATCAAATCCGTTTCTAAGCACATTAGTTCTGTTAAATTAACACCCCAAGCATAAGTTCCAAAAATTATAAATACAGGTCACATTTAATCCCAAATAACCCAACACATCACATTAATCCCAAATAACCCAACAAATCAATCCTGAAAAGAGTAAAGTGACCGACATTAATAATTCTTAACAACTATGTTACGACTTTTTATTTTCTTAAGACCAACGAATCTAACTATGTTTTTTTCCCCCTTCAATTCCATGGACGAAATCAGGGGCTTGTCATTTAAATTCTGTAGAATCATGAAGAATTAAAGCAATAAAACCAAAATTGAGAAAGTAATTAGGAATAATTAATTTGAAAAAAAGAAAAGAAAAGAAAAGAAAGAATACTCACGGAGAGTCGGGGATTTTATCGACCTCGAACTCGACGCCGTCTCTGGCCAACACGAACATCTCGTTGACGAAAGGGACAGGCATACCGTTTGGGAACAGCTGAGGATTCAACGCCATAGATACGAATTCGACAGATCCCAAATAACAATTGCGGTGATGCTTTTCTTCTTCTTCTTCTTCTTCTTTTTGCTCCTTTGTCCCCGGGAACACGAAAGATATATATATTATTTCTGGTTTTGTTTTGGGGTTTCTGAAGGAACGGGAATGTATTGCGTTCAATGATAACGAACGGACGCGTCAAACAGGTTTTCTATTGAACGACTTGCACGCTGTCCCAAGGGCATGTCCTTCCCAAGCTTCCACGACTTTCCAGACCTGACCCCCTTCCCTCTTTACGATTGCTTGATAATCTTTTTTTTTTTTTTTAATCTTTACGATTGCTTAATAATCACGTATACAAAATGAAACTCAGCTTATTTAATTTCATATGTCACACGTGTTGGTTTAAATAATATTCTAGTTTTGGTCCATTCAAAATTATTGTTTTTATTCATTTTGATTATAGTACTTCAAAACCATTGTTGAATCTCGTTTATTACGTCCTAAACGACATTCAACAATGCTGGAAATTTAAAACCTTAGAGAGAGACTACATCATTTACCATTCTATGTCCCAAAAACTTTGGCTTCCCACCTATCCTTTAAACTGAACAAAAATAAATAAATAACTATTTAACTTACTTCTTCATAAAAAAAATATGAATAAAAATTTTAAAAATTAAATTGAATTTGAGTTTAATATACAATGCCTGGGGTTCGAAAATATATAAAGCCCTTATATCCAAATAATGTTACACACATGCACTTAAATTTTTTTTTTTTGGGTGCGCCCACGCACTTAAATTTAATATATATGAAAAATTCGATTTTGAACTATGCCTGGAGATTGCACTGTAGCAAAAATGGATGGTCAAAATTCAAAAATTTGGTCCAATAACTTTTATATCTGCCCATTGCAATATCTAACCATGGCTTCCTAATTCCATCATAGTGTATAACGGCAGCTCGCTCAATCTCATTTGGATCCACACCCGAGTTGTGACCAAGGCCTAGAATATGCCATTGCCTGTCCAACAATGTTGTCTTGTTATAGAAGGTGAGCCACCCTAAAGGCTGAATTCCATCATTCCACAATGGCCTCTCAGAACCCTGAAACCATTCAGCAAATGAATGCATCGGACGATCATTGCATCATAATTTGGAATAAAACAACACTTTGAGAAAGAGAAGATAAGCTGCTGAAATAGAGATGCTAATAGTTCAAATGAAAATTATATACTTGGGTTGAGACTACATGTTTGGTTTCTTTTTTCATTTATCTGCTTCTTTATTTTTTAGATTTTGCGAAGACGGTGAAAATATAATCTTATATTTTTGTTTTTAATTATGCTTTCAATATTCCTTCACAAAATCTTAAAGACAAGAAACACAAAATAAAAATCGAAATCAAACAAACCCAATTTTTAAAAGGATGGATGCCAACAATTATTCTTAGGGCAAATTACACTGACCTTCTCTAAGATTTGGGAAAATTCAGCTCGACTCCCCTCTATTTGTGAAATTTGCTCTGAGTTTATGAAATCATTACACCAACCTTTCCCACGTTCCTCTAAGATGCAATGAATTGTGCATCCAGGGGAGGTCAGTATCACCCGAACAAATAGAAGAGGAGCTGGGATGAATTTTATCAAATCTCAAGGAAGATTAGTGTAATTTGCCCTTGTTCTTTTGGCTCTCCATTACCTTATCTACGCCAATCAGCAAATTGATGAATTAATGAATTACATGGGAGAAATTTGATTGGACTGTACAAAGTAGAAGCATACTACAAATACAGTTTTTAAATCATACCATTTGCAAATATTTCTGATAGAGAGCAGTTAAATTATGTGTCCTCCACTGTTGCAAATCAAACAAGTTCATCCCAAATGCCCATGTGCAAGCATTGACATCAAACCTGCTTCCAAGCAATGGATCTGAGATGTTTATGAACATATCCATTCTATGAAATGGAGTTTTTCCTTCTTCACAAGTTCCAACTGCTCCAATTACGTTTCCCTCCATATTGGCATTCCATAGTCCACTGAGATCTTGTTGCACCACCACATCATGATCAAAGAGCACAATCTTATTTAGAGCAGGGAAAATGTCTGGCAGATAAAAACGAAGGTAGTTCAACTCAGAAGTATATCTTGGATCACTTGAATTATTGCTCTTTAAGGTACTGTACTTGGAAAACCATTCAAAGTTGTCAATGCTCTGTATCTGGACTGTGGCTTTGCCAGGAGGGTTTATTAAGAACCACATAGAGAATGCTGGTAAGTTGTGTGAATTAGTGACTACATGGAAAACAAGTTTCTCGTGTTCCTGCCATTTAGAAGTATCGTCAAGCTTTCTAGACATTATTGCATACTAAATCATTCATAGTGGAGTCAATACTGATAACTTTCTCACCTATTACCAAAATAAATTATCACTATGCTGTATATAAATTAAAATGAATCCATAGCTGACCAAGATAACAGACAGGATTTGTTGGGGGAGCTCATACAAGCTTCCCTCTCTCATTCTCTCTATCTAAGATTCTAAGGTTTGCCGCAAACTGAAGAGTTAAAAAGAGCTCCCCTCCCAACTGGAAAATAACTGATTATTCATTAGGTAACGCTTTGCATGATGTGACCAACACATTACATTGTAAAAGATCATATTTCTTCTCATTCTTTAGTCTTTACTGGTTTGACTTTTTGATTCTGCAGTACGAACGGCAGCAACGAGTAACTGGTTGAACATTGTGTTTGGATGTTTTTTTCATTAATGGAATAGATCGAAATTAGTAGGAAGGGAAGGGAACAAAGTTCCTTTGCAGCTCGTTTGGATGATTAACAAACGAACTTGCATGGAAATTTATTAATCATATCTGGAAGTCAAAACGGAACAATTAAGGTTATTAATTTCACCAATTATCATTTTCCGTCATTCCACCAAATTTTGAGGGGGAAAAGATCATTAGCTTATGAGTGGGAAAGAACGGGGAGCTATTCCCTATGAGTTCCCTTTGTCTTCCTACTAATTATTAAACTCCCAAAAACAGAAGTTTCTTCCCTATAATTCCCCTTTCTTTCCCTTCGTAACCTGTCTTCCAAACACACCGTAAGGCAACGGCTGACCATGTTCAAATGTGAACCCACAAAACTTTTTAAATTTTTTTAATTATTATAGGGATATGTACATTTTTCCACTATATATCAATTAAGTTTGACCCCATACTCACTTTAAACAAGACAAAATAATGAAATATAGCACATCTCACTTATTATGTGCCTGTGTATTACTTTTTCTCCTATTATTGAAATTTTTTGGATGTGTCACTGTTGTAAGGTCCCTAAAGTCAACTTAAAATTGCACTCAAAATAGCTAAGAGGTAAATTACAGGCCAGGTTCAAGGAACTAGGAAGCATGACAGTAATAGATCAGGTTCTTATCGCTTACTCCCCTATTCACTCTCTCAAATGTTAAGATTACAGTGAAGAATTGTAGACAAACAATTTTGGCAATATGGAGGAGACATGAGTCACATCAACTTTAGAAAATAACCACTAAGGGACTAAGTATAAGCTTCCCCTACATTGAAATAACTTCAGAGGTAAACCTATTCATATTTTGCCAGTATCTTTGTTTCTTTTTCGACAGTTACATCAGGGATCAAAACATCAACATCACAAAAGTATAAGTTTTAAAAGGTAAACAAAATAAAAGGATGCCAATCCACATGACAAAAAATACCAAGTTATTTTACCTTGGCAGCAGAGACAGTAGAGTTAACAACCACTGCACAGGCCAGAACATTGTCAGTGAATACAGCATAATGATATAGTTCTGGATCATGAATCTTATTTTCATTTGGAAGCTTTCTCTCCTCAGGCCTCAGGGCAAAGTATTCTCCAGTCAGCCGCATAGAAAGACAGTGAAGGCCTTTTGGGGTGGTCCTTCCAGCAAGATGAACAAGAAATGTTGCTTGATTGCGCTCTGAACGAACTTGCTCTTCAGTGGTACGCTTCATTGCATTAAGCTTAGCAGCCAGAGCAGAGTAATTTGGGAATGCACGGCTAGCTTTAGACAATGAAGCCTCCATGAGTCTCATATTCTGCAAAACCCTGTGAACTTTGCTTGTTTTCAGATTGAAAAATATAGTCAATTTTCATTAACAGTTCATATCACATCAAATGTCTAAATGAATGCTTTCTGCATCATTATTTTTGCACTGGTAGACAGAAGTCACTAGTTTTCACTGATTATAATTTGAACTTTTGCGAAAAACTTGTTATTTCTTTCAGTTTCCAGTTTTCAGTTTTCATTTTCAGTTTTCCAGTTTTTCAGAATTTGTGAAGGAAAAACTTAAAATTCTGAAAATTACAAATTCCAATATTCAGTTTTTTCAGTTTTTTCTTCACAAATTTTGAAAAACTGGAAAACTGAATACTGAAAGCAAACAGCCCCCAATATGTTTTGGTCCCTAAAAAATGCAAGATTTCTTAATGTGATCTCTCCGATTCTAATCAGTCAATAAAATCCTTCTTGGATGTTTACGTTGCTTCAGTTGACACTTAATCCTTCCGTACAACCTAAGTGCTTTTCAATCAGTGCCGTGGATAGGAAGGATCAAAGAGAAGCAATTAAAACATACAAGGATTCAACTGAGAAAATTCGTAGTTGTGGGACGAAAAAGGTATTATATAATCCATTTGTTCTCTCGAAATTTCTAGATTGTATTTGTTAAACAGAAAATATTTTTTTCTGAACTGAATGCAAGCTAAGAATTGAATAAGAAACCTCATTGATAGTTCTGAATCCTGGGTGGCTTCTCCAATTGCTCGTTCCATCTCTTTCATTAGCAGCTCCAACTCCTTCAAACGCAAGTTGCGGCCTGGTGGTGCAAGATTCAAGTATGCTTTGGCTCTAAGAATTTGATCCTTAATCTCTTCAACCTTCTGATTGCTGACTTTCTGAACCTGAGAGTTTAAAATCTGATGATGTTTGGCTACTTTTTGACCGGATCGCTTATTTGTCACTCTAATATTCTCATTTGACATTCCAAGGGAATGACCGCGTGTATTCCTATCATCAGCCATGGAGGATGATTCTTTCTGATTAGTTCCCTGGCCTTGTCTTATTTCATGGTTGAATCCTGTAACTCGAATAATGGAGCAAATTTCAGACATTACCACATTGTTGAGTTCTTCAGTAGCATTCTACGCATAGCTAAAAATTTAAGCAGTATAACTATACACCAACAAAATACTAACCATTTCTTTCCAAAATGTCATTTCTGTACTCTGCAATTCTAGATTCCCCAGAGTGGTTATTCTTGATCGAATTGTAATTAACTGTTGAAACTAAATCATTTTCTTTATAAACAACTTGATTTGGCTCTTCTAATTCTCCAGCACCCTCCTGAATTGCAACAATAGGCCCAAAATCACAATCACAAAATAATAATAATAATAATAAATCATCTTTCAATTCACTGGGGAGAGAAACCAAAAACTTAACGGAATGAGGAAAACTTTTTTCATCAAATCGTCCACTACCTGTTCTACTGCATTTAACTTCAAACTATCTGTCATGTACGTCTGCATCAAACAAACAAACAAATAATAATAATAATAATAAAAGATTAATTTTGACATACTTTACACAATTATTAATAATGATGACGATGATAAAAAAATCCAATTGCCATAGCAGAGCATACGAAGCTGCAGTTCAATTTATTGCTGAGAAAGCAGAACAAAATTTATTCCTACTTAAAATATTTAAATCCGAGAAAGCGCAAGAAAATCCATTGACCTCTGCACTCACCGAACTAGAACAGTCGAAAACACATTTTAAATAGATCAACGCTTAACCATAATTACTCCACAAATAATGCTACGTAGCCAATTATTTTTTTCCATTGTCAGAATTTATTAACATTTCAATGCGGTAGTTAAATTAGTCAATTGAATCAAATGAGCTTATTTATCCTAATTAAATTCATATTTAAAATAAAACTCTAGTTTTTTTTTTAAAATATTCTGAAAAAAAAAATAACTCTATTTTTTAATTTGACATGAATTCTATCCTATCAAAAATTTTCACATCAACTTGACCCTAATGAAAATTTTCACAGTCCTGACATTCTTAGTTTCAACACTAATTCAGTCCTGACAATTTTTTTTTTTTCAACATCAATTTAGTCATTTAATCAAAATACCAATCCAACAAATAACTAAATTGATATCAAAATTTAAAAAATGTTAAGATTAAAGTAAAGTGAAAATTTTTGTTAATTTTTCAAATAACTAAACAATGTTGATTCTGTGAAATTGATGTGAAATTAAAAAAATGTTAGGAACGAAAAAAAAATATATTTACTCTTTTGATATTTTCCTAATTTCTCTTCCTCGGAATCTATGTTAGCAAACAAACCAAACCATGGTGAACGAAATCTTCCTAATATGTTTCGGGGCTTGAGAAGCAGGATTCTTACAACGCGATACAAATCTTCGAGAAAATCTTTTCCTGAAACGACATTTCACAGACAGTTAAAAAAAAAAAACGCTCGGAATCAATTGAAGTATTAGCTAGTCACAAACTCACAAATCATATCCTAATCATAATCATAAAAGAAACGACATTGGAAAAAAAAAAAAAAAGCAATTACCGAGAGGAGTGAGGAGCTTGAGCCTGTGAGAGACGACAACGAGAGGAGCGAAGACCGACAGAGAGAGCAACGAGAGGATGAGAACCCTCCTCTTCTTCTGGTGGCGCCGACGAAGTTGCTGCTGCTGCTGCTTCATTGTCGGTGGTGCGAAGAAGAAGCAATTGTTGCTCCAAGCTGTGTTGTGGTTTTGGAGAAGAATCACATTACATTTAGAGTAGATTCAGATTCAGATCCAAAAGGTTAAGAGTTTATTCGATGCTTCGACTTCGAGGAGAATGAACAAACAATGATGAGAATGTGCAGCTTTCGGTTACTCTCTTCTTTGTGCTGTTTATCAGAGAGCAACAAGGAAGATGCACAATAACACTCACTTTATGTGTTGGAACCCAACTTACTGGATTCAACTGGTTTCTTTAACGACTCTACTTTTCCTCAGACTAATTTTACCCAATATGCAAGAGGGATGTAAATCCTCTCTGTTACACCAAGTACGTATTGCCAGTTAGGAGATAAATATAGATCAGATGTAAAAGTTTAAAATAGTTATTAAATATATAATATTATTTTCCACGTTATAGGACATGATTTACGGGACTGGAAAGACGTTGCTTTGGGAGAGAAGAATTTCATCCTATGTAAGATTAATGTTCGATCATGGGCGTGTTCCTAAATCATTTTCCCATCTTCCTCGCTGCAATCACTTATAGTCAGCAATATCAATTAGAAAATTTTCGTAATTGAGCAAGAATAATACATAAGGACAACAAGCAGAGAACAAAATTATATTTTATTATTTTGTCTCATACAAAATCAATACATGGTCAATCTCAAGGAAATAATAGGTATAAATATGCGTATGTCTATATGATTTCCGCATAAAATCTAAAATATTTGTGAACAAAAACACACACACACAGAGTACAAGTGTATATACTTAGGAGCTATTTTAAATATACTTTTTTTTTAAACACTTAGAGATCATCTACTAATGATAGGAGTAGGTTTGGCTGCTCATCAAGAGCTTTCAGCCTTGTCTACATCTAGCCTAGATTAGCTTTACTTATTTAATGAACAAATTAGACTCTAAGAAATAAAAATAGCCTATTAGATCTAACAAACTGACATACTTATATGTTTCTATTCTTTATGTTGTTATTATTATTATTAAAAAACTAATGATAATAGAAATATTTTAATCTATTTAAAAATATACTTTTTAATTTATTGAGCCTTTTTTCCTATTTTACAAATATATTGTTTTTGACCTATTTAAAAGACTTTTGGCTAATTTAAGAGCATGGATTTTGATCTTTTTAAAACAATCATAGTCAACTAGATCTATAAATAGGCTTTCGGGCTTAAAGAAAGTCAGGCTAAGACATGAAAAAAAGCCTATATCAAGCAATAGAGTTTAGCTCAAGCTACCTTTTAAGAATACAGATTGGACCTATTTATGCTAAATTCTAGCCTAACGTGGGTTATTTCCACCCATATCATCTACCAACATAAGAGACCAAAAAATCAAACATAAATCATGACAATTCATGAAAAAAAAAAGTCAACCAAGTAAATTAATCCATGTTGGCAAACTATTCTAAAATTTTAAATGTTATTAAATATTTATCTTGACAATATACTCATTTTGGTCCTTCTAAAATTTCAAGTTAGATAAATTAGTCCCTAAAAAAAAAAATCTTAAATTGGTCCCTGTAAAATTGAATAATCGGACAAATTAGTCCTTACAAAAAAAATCTCTCAAATTAGCCTATACAAAAGTAAATTGTCAGACAAATTAGTCCTCCTTACCCAATTTATTAGAGGGACTAATTTGGCTGACTATTCAATTTTGTAAGAACCAAATTTATCCAATTTGAAATTTTGCAGGGACCAGTGTGTCCAACTATTTTATTTTGCATGAATCAATTTGAGTTTTTTTTCATAGGGACTAATTTGTTTGACTTGAAATTTTCGATGGATCAAAATTGGTGTTTTGTCATTTATCTTTTATACAAGGAAGAGAAAACCAGACCGGGAATTAAACCAGTCAAGGTACTGGTTCAAAGATTTAGAGGTTCAATCGGTTGAACCGAAATAAAATAAAATGAATATTTATATGTATATATAATTATTCATTAAAATATATATATTTGCAATGATAAAATATATTGTATTGATTATAGGATCCATTTTCTTTGTTTTTGTCATGGAACATCTTTTCTTTTATTATTTTTCACTTTTTCTTTTGGTCTAGGAATTATTTTTCTTTTAAAAAGGCAAGTTTGTGTTGTGCCAACTAAAACTTGTTAAGCCCAATAACATTAATTTACTAAACAATTACTACGTACTGGGCCTAAAACATGATAAAACCCAATAACACCTAAATAGAAAACCCTAGCATATACATATATATTACTTTCTTTTTGTTGAAGACAGCAACATGCCGCCGTCCCCTGTCTTTCATTCTTATCACAAGTCACAAACTCACAATAGTGGAACAGCCACGATAGTGAGAGGTAGTTGATCTTGAGGTCCATATCCAAGCCAACAACAAGAGGAGAACCACTCACCTAAGGCGGTAGGGCAGCAGCGCAACGCGAAGTAGAGCAGCTTCCTAGACAAGAAGGCGCAACAGATCTTGTAATGTTGTAGACGGGATGGCGGCGACGAAGCAGAGCAGAGGGAAGGCAACGCAAGGATGGACGAAGGTGAAGCACAGGTGGACGACAGTGGTGCGAAGCTTTTTCCCTTGACTGATCGCCGGCGGCCTTTATGTGAGAAGAAGAAAATGAGATGAGGGAAGTGCAGTGAGGGTTAAGAGATCCGGCAGCATCAAAAAATCGGCCCAGTCCACTGGTTTTCTCGATTTTTCCTGGTTTTGGACTCCCCCAGTTTCAGGCTATCAATCGGACCAGCAAAGGGAGCGGTTTCCGGTTAACCCAGTCCGACCGATTGGTCCGATTTGATTTTCTCTTCATTGCTTTTATATGATAAAAGTGAAGGTACATGCACATCCTCTTCGGTTGGGGATTAACAGCAAGGTGTCTTGTTGATCAAATCTCAACCTCACCTTGTTATAAGAAGCACATCAACAATTACAGTCGAGCCACATCATCATCATTATCATTAATTATTCTAAACACAACTCGCCATATATCATTTAATTTTAGAGGTAAACCCATCTTTTTTTTTTAGGTAAATATGTTCTTTTGTCATGATTTTTTGAATTTAATATTAATTTAATTTTAATACAATTTTCAATATTAATTTAATCTTAATATTTTAAATTTTGACATAATTTAATTATTCAATTAAATTTCTAGGCTTTTTTTTTAGTGTCACCACTAGACTTAAGAAAATGGCCGGCGCGTGAGGAATCACGTCCTCATGTAAGTCTCATAACCACTAAGTCTCTTTATATGCACAAAATAATATACTTTTCATTTTGAATCATAAACTAAAATACATGATATATAAAGCTTTGAAAATGTTTTCAATCATACTTTGAAAATCAATTTAACACTTGAACTGAATTGTAATTTCATCTTTAGCTTATTACATAATTCAAATCAAAATCTACAATTTCAAATTCATCCTTGAAATATGTGAATATATACATAGATGTTTCTACCTCCTAAATTAAGTACATAATTTGAAAATAATACATGGCTCGGATCATGTCTTCACATCTACTGGAGCACTCTACTATAGAAAGGCTCTAAACTAAGTCTTACTACAAAGTAAGACTCACCACTAAGAATAACTGCATCAACTAGATTGGTGTCGAAATTGTATCTATACCTGCAACTATGAGAGAAAGGGAGATGGGTGACTCAACAGACTCAGTGAGTGAGTTCTTACCCATCACCCATAAGGGACAACCAAGGAATATACATAATATAATATACATGCAGTAATTATAAACTATTTGATATTTATATACATAACTATAGAGAAAAAGATATCTTTGAATTTATAAATTCAAGAAAAAAATCACCAAATTCATAATCTATTGAGAAATGAATTTACATATGTATACATAATAGCTCTAAAACATAAATAATAGTACTCTATTTGAGAAATAGGAATATTTGGTTATGAATTGCATGATAATATATATTTCGGTTATACGTGTCAACCATGACATAACAAATTTTCTACTCTATGATCTCTTAAGGGTCTGAATCGGATACCTAACTAAGTTCTATCTCTACTCTGTGAGATTGTTCCTAAGAACAACTTGATACCAAGTTTAACAATTATTTTTTCCCAGCCATTAACCCATTGTTTGTTTCTCTATAACTACCATCTAGTATCTAAATCATAAAAACTAATTATTTTCTCTAATCTTTGTGCTGGGCTCTACTCTAAGTTCAAAATCTATATAATATAAAACATAGTACTTTAATTTAAATATTCTGAAAACTCTTAAAATATCTTAAAACTCAGAAACTCTAGATTCATACAACTTTAACTGTTTAACTTTAACATAACTGTGATTATGAAATCATGTCCAAGGGATCACTACTTGTAGGCACCATGATTTTAAGAGCCTACAGAATATGCATCTGACAGTTCCTATGAATCATACTGAACTCTATATTTCTGGGTATCATGAAAACATAAACTCTAAGTTTTCTCTTCAAACTAGTATCTTATCATAAACTTGGTAGTCATATAACATATTTATTCATAAAGTTGGGTCATACTCTTGTTTCATATTTCTCTAACATATATTTATGTTAACTGGATATTCTAAAACATAGTCTGAAGTCTAAATCTTGAAACAATAATAATGTCATGAATCCATAAGAATATATTTTTCAAATTAGCATCTTGCTAAATCATACATTTTGCAACAAATCTCTTCATGAACATATAAAATATTTTCATAGCATTCAACATATCAATTATGGTCCCATGGTTTTCTAAAACACCTTCCTTCATGCCATATGGTCAAAATAAAAATCTTTACTAGTTTATCATCACATGCAAATACATATTTATATCATATTTTCATCTCAGATCCCCATGTTTGACAATCATCATGCAAGAAACATATTTGTAGTGATAAAACTGAGGCTACGAAATCAAACCTACTCGCTGTTTAAAGCTAGGAGTATGTAGACACCACCAACTTGACCTCTGAAGCTTCGAATGACACCAACAACTGCCATGTAGCAACAAAGACTCATAAACAATTGATGGGTATCTCCAAATAACCCTAGATCAATTCTAACAATATTGGGGAGCACCTCACTTAATAATAATGAGAGAAAAGACAGCACCCAAACCCTAGAACATAAATGGAGAGAAAAAAGATAACAAAACCCATGAAATCTCTTACCTTGATCTTGGAAGAAGAAGGATTAGGGTTGGATTGAGAAAGAAAGACAGAAGAGATGTTTGGGAGAGAAATGGTTTCGGTTTTAGGGATGAAATCTCGAGTATAAGGTGTTTTATAAGGGTAGGGGGTGCACTTATCCAAAACTGAGTCGTTTTCTACTGTGCTGATATCCGGGGTCCTTGCTGCAGCGAGTAAAGCTTGCTATAGAAAGCTTGTTCTGCATAATTCCGCAGAACCTGTACTACAATATGGTTTCTTGCATTGGGGGCCTTCTCGGCTACACATGTACCTAACGTATTATATTTAGGTTTGAAATTACATGTTCAAGAATCACATTTGAAAAAAATTATATTTAGGAATGTCATTTTTGAATGTTTTATGAGATTCCTAAGAATAAATTAGATATTTATTTGTTTTATGATACATATTCTTAGGAATATATTTCATAATTCTTAAGATGCTCGTAGCATATTTAATGATATTGAAGGAAGTGAAATAATGTAGAGATATTATAACATTTTTATTTAATAATTATTATTGTCATGGAAATATCCTATTCCCACTAGAGGTATAGCCTCATATAAGCTCCCTTAAATTTTCTAGTTCTTTTATATATTTTTTTTTATTAAATTTGGCCCCTAAAGTTTTTATATTTTTGGTTGATTATTAGCTTTTTTAAAAAAGTAGGTGTTTAAATATTATAAGAAATAGCACATGTGTATGTTTTTCTTGTATTTTGATTGCAAAACATTTATTTCTTTTATATACGATGAATTTTATTTAAACTTATAAATAAGAGTTAAAATTATAAGATTAAATACCCATTTTATTTATCCAAAGGTATATTAAGGGAGGAATTAGTTTATCAGATTTTGAAAGCCTCATATTCACGTATAAGTTCCATACAGTTAAAAAAACACTATATGGACTTGTATGTAGGAACCAATTTGTCCCAATGTTGAAAAGTGAGAAACCAGTTATGGAACTTTCAAAATTTAAGAGACTAATTTGTCTCCTAATATATTTTTTGAAAGACCATTTTAAATATTTAGTCAAATTATAA
>JAVHNL010000593.1:0-25000 GCA_031216105.1 Dalbergia cultrata
TATTAAAACTATTTACTTAAGTATTTATTTCATTATTTCATTCTTTTATTTATTATTAAGTTAATTCAATTATTGTTTATTTTACTTAATATTTTTATTTTATGATTACTTTATTTGTTATCTTTAATTAAATAAGAAAAAGACTAAAACCCCAAATTGGTCCCTCAAGTTTTGAAAATCCCAAATTGATCTCTAAAGTTTTAAAATGGGGGATAAATTGGTCCCTCCGTATAGTTAAAAAGGGGACAAATTGGTCCCTCCGTACAATGTATGGAATTATACAGAGAACCAATTTGTCTCCTTTTTTAAAATTTGAGAGACCAACAATTTGGAATTTTCAAAATCTGAGGAACTAACTTGTTCCCCAATATAAATCTGAGGGACCCATTTGGGTATTTAGTCTAGGAAAAATAAACATTATACGTTAAAAACTAACGAGCCTTTATCCTATCTTTGGATTGGATTAAGTTATTCATCATTTTAAGTTATTCATTGTTTTAAAACGATGAATAACTTAACCCATTAAACTTGCCTTTTGCTCGTTG
Organism: Dalbergia cultrata; assembly: GCA_031216105.1. NCBI lineage: Eukaryota > Viridiplantae > Streptophyta > Magnoliopsida > Fabales > Fabaceae > Dalbergia > Dalbergia cultrata. Next base: position 546 of record JAVHNL010000593.1, read on the forward strand.
ATCATATCATATCTTATACAGTATGTCAAATGTGTTGTACAAGTAATAAGATGACTTTTTATATTTTATGTACAAAATTTTTCATTTTAATACTCTCAATTTAATATTTTTTATTACTCTTGTTTTCTTTCCAAAAACAAAAACTTTAAATTTTTAATTAATCCATGTCCTTCAATTTTTTTTAGTACAGATTAAAAAGTTTTCTAATATTTTTCCTAAAAAAAAAATACTATAGTGACTTTATTGAAAATTTTTTAATAAATATTTTTAGTTTTTTCGGTCACGGTGCTTGCTAGACACGTTATGACATAAGTGAATTTTACCAAATCATTGAAGAAATCAATATATATTTGAAAAAATTGTTACTTCGAAAAGAAAATTTAACACTCTGAAAAATCATAGTATTATTTGCATTTTCATAATATTAAAAGTTTAAAATGAAAAATAACGCAATAGATATACTAACCAAATTAATCTAAATAAAGAGTATTAAATAATAAATCATATCGTGGAATGGAAAATTGTTTATAATATGATTATTCGAAGTGATGTTTTAGTTTTTGTTAATATTATACTCAATATTACGAATTGTTCATTGGACCAAGTTGGGTGGGGGCAAAGGTCATCTCAACCCGGCTAAGTATATATGAACATTCTCATAGTTTTAAAAAGACTTCATCCTTTTTAAATGAGCCATAACAAAAGCATGTGAGGTGAATCTATTTGTAAATACAAATATATTTAGGAAAAAAAATAATTTTATTTTTAAGTTTACTTATTTTCTTATTATTGTAATTTATTTCATTTTAATTTTAATTTTTTAAAAGTTAATAAAATTGTGTTAGAAGTATATATATATAAAAAATAAAATAAAAATGTCTTACTTGCTAACAGCATTAATAAAAATATTAATATATATCATGACAAATTTTTTTAAATAAATATCAATTTAAAGTCTCATATTTAAAAACGGACATAACAAGGTAATTTAATCCAAAAGGCAAGTGAATCTATTTTCAACAAAGCTAATATTTCTAATTCATCCTTTCCTTTGGGGGGAAAAAACAATTCATCTGCTATCATTGGTAAATTAGGTTAAAATAATAAAACTAATATTCTTATTATGAAAAGGCATTGATGCGCAGTTAATTTATACTATAACAGCATCCACCCAAAAAAGCAAAAAAAAAAAAAAAAAGCAGTAACAGCGCTACATACATTAATGGTCTTTGATTCATTGCTTTTACTCAAGTAATATAATAGGAAGCATATCCATAGGCATATGTATCTTTACATTTTTAACAATCAACATTTATCTAATATTCATGCACAGCTACCTCTATTTGTAATTGGTTAGCTTGTTTGGTGAGCGGTTTATTAAGAAACAATTATATACATGTAAAATAATGAATCTCAAGTTTTCTATATTAAAAAAAAAAAAATAGATTTCATTCCATATATAAAATTATGAACTTACCAAATCGACCTCCACCGACCCAATGTAAATAAATTATTTCTTGCAAGAAAAGAAAAGCACTGCCTAACCATAAACCTCCTTTGCTCACTAGTGAATTATCAACTTCATTCACCTATATATATACACCTTTTTTTTTTCTTCCTAGTGGGAACCCCATCACATCAAACACCATGAGCTCCTCCTCCAACGCCACCAACATGGACAACGATGATCTTCTCCTTAGGACTATGATGGGTTGGCTCTATATTGATCCTCACACAGGCCCCTCGTTCTCTCAATCCAATGATGATGACAACAAAGTGGACAAACACATTTTATCTCGGATTTACAAGGAAGAGGCTGAAATGGAAGAGGAAATAATCAAGATTATTCATAGCGACAATGGCATAGACATGCTCAAGCCCAATACAGGCAAGTCTGTCACTATCCGGGGTCACTCAATTTGTGTCACAATGGCAGAGGAAAAGGACCCGGATCGTAGGGAGTGGGAGTGGCACGGGTTCATCGCGGGATATGATTCGGAAAATCGATATTCACCTGAGTATACATATGGGTTTTACACTGAGGAACTTGTCGCTGACGAGTTGTGTGATGCTGTTGATGCAAATTTGGAGGGAATGGGGTTGAGAATGTTTGGTGGTAATCATGTCAGCGGTGGTCGAATTCTTCATCAAGTCAACATGAGTGCCGGTTCTTCAAGGTTTACTTAGAGATCCCTTTATTTATGAATTGTTATTTGGAATCGTTTCAACTGAGACATGGCATCGACTTATTCATCAATCACTGTTGAAAATGATCCTAATAATGATAATGAACGAGTCAATGTGGTGCCTCAAGTGAAATGAATACACCTAATAATTCTCTATAGTTATTTTGTTTCTGGTATATGTGATTTGGGTTTAGGCGTATCGTTTTAGTGTGTGATTGGTGGTGATGTGTGATGGTGTCGTACCTTCTTTTGTTTTTTTTTTTTGTTTTTTTCAGTTTGGGGTGTTTTTCTTTTGTCATTACCATGGTGATCCTTAGTAATTTATAGCGTGAGTGTTGTTGTCTTTGCTCCTTTCTTAGGAGGGTTGAGCCTTATCCAATTATTAAAAATAAAAAAGAAATCTCTTTGTTAGTTTAAATGATTGTCTTATTTCATAAAATATTCCATTGGATATCTTATTTTGTTGTTTGTGTAATTAGTTTATCATTGTTCTTTCTCATTTGCTATCGTCACAACAAAATTAGTCTCATTTTTCACTTTGATTATTGCTATGATAAGTATCAAAAGGTTTTCAAGAATTCGATCTATATACAAGTGGCACTTATATAATGAAGGGAAAAAAATACGAACATATGATGTGTGGATGGATATTAGATGAGTATTGTATACAAGGACATGAGGTAGGTGCATTATATCTATAAGAAAATATTGTATTTAATAATTAAATTTGATGCACAAATAGTGTTGTGAAAATTCTAGGAATGCACCTATTCAATAACAAAAGCAGCAAATATTTTCCACTCACATGTATGGTTAAATATGCATCACGAAAAGCACTCCAGACAGTAAAATAATATGGCGGAAAATTGATGATGGGACCTAGTCTAGTAAAATCCTTTCACTAATGATAATGAGGATACCGACTATTCTCTTAGTAGCATTAGGAAATTTCAACAAGCAACAAAAATATCTCACCATATGGGCTCAACCACAAATCTTCACAATGTAAGTATCACAAAATAGCCAACAATAAAAGCAATACAATAATTAGACTATGCCAAAATACTAAGCTCAGTGTCATCAACAACAAACTAAAATTTCATGAGAAATGGAAAATGTTTACCTGTTTCATAATGAGAATGGGACAATTTTTTTTTCCCATTTTCTTCTCCTCCGTGGTGTTGTGCCTGTCACCACTCAAATTTTGTTTTCTTTTTTTTTTTTCAAAAAACCTCTTTTTCTTCTTCTTTTTATCGTGGCATCCTTGAAGTATTTAATTTTTTCTTATAAAAATAAACTTTTACTTTTGGGTCCATTTGAGGGAACTCTTACAAAAAAACTCCCATTTCCAAATTAAAGTAGGGATATGCTGATCTACTAAGCCAGTTTTCTTTCTGTAAAAAATAAATTAACTTCATCGAAGATAAAGTTTTGGTTATAATATCCAAACCATTATCATTAAAATGGATCTTCTCAAGTGAGAGTAACTTCATCTTTAACGCTTCACATATCCAATGGTACTGCTTCTATGTTCTTTGATTTGGAATAAAATGTTGGGTTTTTGCTGAGATGAATAACATTCAATCTGTCACAAAATAACATAAGCTTCACTTGATTGAGACCCAACTCTTGTAGGAGTTTCTGCATCCACAAGAGTTCTTTAGAAGTTTTAATAATAATAATAATAATATATTCAATCTTGATGGAAGACAATACAACACAATTCTGGAGTTATATGTTAACTTTGAAATGCTATCAGGCTCCAAGTCAAACCATCTACCATTGTTTACGTAATATCAATTTTACAACCATCACCTCCCTCCACCATCCACCTCCTTTTGCCCTCCATTTCCTTCCACTGCCACTTTCGTTTGCTTCAATAATCCTTCTTTACCTTTTATTTAGTTTCAAGATTTGTTTCAATTTGTTTTGGGGTTGTTATTTGGGTCCTTGAACCCAACCATCCATGTCGATGGTCTAGCAAAATTCGATGATGTTGTCTTGACCAACTTCTAGCTAGTTTGAAGATTTCTATAGTGGGCAATGGAGGGCTACCAAAGTAGAGGAAGATGGTGGCAGAGAAGAGGTGATGGTCCTAGGAGCTAAAGGAAAGCAAAGGTGGAAGGAGCTCCTCTATTTTCTCTTTTTCTTAGTTGCAATTGTCATGTGGCACTAGATAGCATGCATTATCAAGGCAATCAAACTCGAGAGTTTAAGTAAATTCGTGGAGCATTTGTAGACTTGAGTCGTAAACTCGTATGATTTTACCTAATATTTAAAGAAAATATTTAAAAAGTATAATATATACTAAAATAAATAAAAATCAAATATAACATAAGCTTCAAAATTAAGCATTTGTACCTTACAACACCATAAATCCATAATAAAGCACACATAATGATAAATAACAAAGTACAATAACAACTTTTTCATTTGAGTTTGAGGATCCTATACCTGACCTAATAGTTTCAGATATGCTGAAATACAGCTAGTCAACACAGTCACACACTCACAATCTCACATAAATCAAAGACAACCACCTCATAATTAAATTAAACTTATAAAACAAAGATAAAAAAAGTAAATCAAAGTATCATATTCAATTTTCAATTTCGGCGCAAGGATGAAAGATGATTATTGGTGACAAAGATGAAAGCAGCAGTGGCACAATATGGGTTCGAGGTTCCAATGAATGCTAAAAGAGGGTTGTAAATAGGGTTGAAAAATGCAACCCTAACATTTTAGGGAGTGGATGACAAAAATGACATTGTTTCCCTACATAAAAATGACACCATTTTGGTTTCTAAAGAAGCACAAGTAAAGTCTTAAAATCGATGCTAAATTCGCGATTCTACACAAGTTTGAGCGAGTTTACATGATCCTACCCAATTTTACCTAGAAATGAGTTTGTGAGTAAGTTAGCTCAATTTTGTCGTTTGAACTCATAGTCAGAGGATTTTATGAGTTGACTTACCATTTTTATAACATGTGCATTATGCAACCAATAACGTTTTATCTGTTATATTTAATAACTACTATTGTTTGTTCTATTTGTATCGTTGCTTCCTCAAAAATACTTGTATTTAAAAGGTGTTTGAAATTGTTTTACTAGTAATCCATATAGATTTTAATACAACATGGAGCTAAATATTAACATTTATTTTGATTTTCATTTCTTTATTTTGTTGTTGGACTACATGTTTTAATTGTTACATCAGCTGTATTTATAGTTTTGCATGGATTCAACTTGACGTCTTTTTGAATGAGTTATTATGTACCTAGTTTATTAGATTGAGTTGAAGGCTTGCTACTAAATTTAGCATTTTATGTTTCTACATTTGAATTCTCTAATGTTTTCGTTTTTTCAAATTGATAGGCATAGGTGATAATTTTCACCTTGACAAAGTTTCAAATTCAAAATAGTGCAAGCTAAGGCTAATAGACGACAATTCACTATCGTTGTTACATGTAGGGGTATTCACGGGTTCGGGTGGACTTGTGAACCCGACTAACCCAAATAGAAAAATACAAGTTAGGTTGGGTCATTGGGTCTATTTAGGTAGAACTCGATAAATTCGTCTATTTATTGGGTCAAGTAATGGGTTTAAAAATAATACCCGTTACTTGACCTAGAGACCCAATCCTTTGTTTTTAACAAACACATATTTTGGTTTTATTCTTCTTCCCTTAGTGCCTTCTTTCATTAAAAAAAAAAAAAAAATCCTACCCTAGGTTACCTAATGAACACCCAAAGTGCCGGGCCCTCTTTGAGTTGCTTAGTCTCCAATTTGGTCACTGTTTCGTTGACACTGGCAACACCATCTATTCCCATCTGCACAATCTCGACCTCATCTCCATGGGTTTCACTGATGTTCCTCTTCATCTCTAGTCAGTCTTAGTTAAATCTTCATCCTAGAAGCTTGCATCATATATATGAATTTTGAATTGTTTTCTTCAAGAGAACAACCTATCTTTGTCTCAAGTGATGTGTGTGTTTTACTTTGCTTAGTGTATCAAGGAATTGAAAGAATTCATGTAAGGTAAGTCCCTCTTGGTATTTAATTAGTTTCTTGAATCAGGGGTTGAGCTATATAGTTTTTGCAAGATGAGACAATATTTAACACAAATAATTTCATGTAAGAATATATATCTTATATTTGTATTTTTATTAAAAAAAATTAAATAAGAATCATCATATATGAAAGAAATAAATGTTTGACAGTCAAAGCTCGAAAACTTACTCACACATATGTATACATATATACATATAGCATATTATTTATTACAATACTTAAACATAGTTAAATAAAAGTTAATTAGAATCATACAAAATTTTTTTTGGGAGGGGAGCCAAATTAAAAAAAAATTATTAAAATTATTAAAAAAAAATAGAAATTCTAGGGTGGCCGTTGCCCCCTACCTATAAGGAGCCTCTGCCCATGTCTTGAATTTGTATCATTTTTATCTATGCTTCCAAGAACAAATTTATTGGGGTTTAGTAGGGAGGATCTTTAACCGTAGTCTTGTCCTTATCAAAAGTGTGTGTCTGGGTTCCAGGATCTTTATCTCATGCAGGTTCCGCATTAGATTTAGTTAAAATGACATCTAATTTTGACCCAATAATAAGCATTTGACCCAACAAAGTAATATGAAAGTTGAGATCATAAGTTTGATTTCTAATTTTCTATAAAGGCGCAAACTATGTACTATTATGTGCTAAGAGAGGATGTTACCTTGACTTCATTGTATTGCACTAGATCCAGTACAACTGTGATGCTAACATGAACCTTTAACTACACAGGCTTCATCCTATCATCGAGATAATGTACAGAGATGGGATGTACACTAACATGCACTTGGCCAAGTTTTTAGAGTCTAAAAACTTATTGGCCGATTTAGAAAATCAATTCGACAAGTTTATCTGGTCACAATAAATGGAGAAGTGAGTCCAGGATGTTAGTCCCATGAGGAGACTGAAATCAAGTATGAGTTCATTTAGGCAAAATATTATTTGAGCAGCCACAAAATAGAGAGCTAACAATAACTAAGCGAAATAAAGTTTAAAAGTATAAAACAACGAGTAGTGATCGATAACACCCAAGTTCTAGGCTATGATTTCATTTAAGTTCTCAGATTTTCCAATACTTGCTGTTAAGTTAATTTTTTAATCAGTGCAATTGCTAATCGAATTTCTCGAAATTAATAATAATTTCATCTTTTAAGAATATTCTAAATCGATCCTAGGTATGAAAAGTAATACTTCTATGACCATTCAAATAAGTACTTCTATTCCTAAAATTCTACTTAGTTTAGAGAAATTATTTTTTTAAGGACAAATTGAAACAACTAATGCACAAATATAGGGTATGGGAGAAGATTTTCATTCCTTTGGCGTACAAAAATATCAAAACCATAATACAAGCAAGTCCGTGACTAATATTTGGTGCAGTGTCGGACTTGAGCATATATCATGTCAATATTGCCAAAAAATGAGCATATATCATGCCAATATCTTCTTGGCTCCCAGATTCATTAGTCATCGACACTTTAATGACCTCTTTCGATCTTAGTCAATGCTTCGAAAATCTCTAACTAACATGATAATATATAAAATTACTTAAACAAATATTAATTAAACATTACTTTCATATTTAACAGAACAAGGGCCAACAAATTTCTGGGTTGAGAATGTTAAAAGTTATTACGAGATTACCCAAATTCTTTTGCATCTTTGATTCACCCTTTAAGAGGAGTCCATTCAATTGTCTAAAGCACGGATGAAGTATGAGTTAATCACGTTTTGTTAAGAGTTTAAACTATATTAAGATGGGATGGTCATAATTTAGACTACGAACTTCTTGGTGGAGCTACTTAAGACTCAACCTTGGATATTTTTTCAATGAAAATCTATGAGGTCATATTTAAGTGAACATGAAATATGTTTCTTTGACGACAACAACGTGTCCTCAATCCTCATCCCATCATCCAAAAATATGACCAGAAGTTGCAATGATCATTTCTATTTCATAGAATTCATATCTGAATAACGATATTAGGAAAGCTTACTTAACGATGAACATATATAACTCTATTAGTCCTTGGTGGGTCTCTTGGCCATAAGATAAGATGGCTCGCATACATGTTAATTTGATTTTCAACTATGGAGAGAGAGAGAGCTAATGAGTTGCCCAAACAAACGGTGAGTCTCTGTAAATTGTCAATCCAAAGAAATATTTAATCCCATGAAATTTGCTCGAGTTGCTTTTGGTAGCATGTGTCACTACTAGCACGTGTTTTTTCACATGGAAATTAAAAGCTAATGTAACAAATATGGTCGAAGACCAAAGTCTGATACCTTAAAGCAAAATTACCGTGATAAAGTTAAAATTTAAACCACTCATTTCAGTCATGTTGTGTGGTAAGGACAACAAAAATATACAAGATAACTAGACAAGCATACACCTAGCAAACACGAGTTGGTTACTGATGATCTGTATAACTGTGCAAGTGAATTTGTCTAGATTACTGTTATTTATATTACACATGACGTTTATTTCTTGCATAAGATTGTATACTTTCGTCGTTCCAAAAGAGATTTATAAACAATAATATCAAATACAAATTCAAATTCAAATTCAAATAGCCTATGTCACCAATCCTTAGATAGATTAAGTTGTCAACACTTACATTCAGGTGAAACATAAACTGAATTAAGGATAATTATTATCTCTGTTATATATTTGGATCAAACTACTACACATGATAGATATATTTGTAACATTCAAGTATGAATTTAATGAAATGAGTGAGAAGTCAGGGAACAAACTTGCTTAACATCCAATCTACAGAGTTCTGCAGAACAAAGTTGTTACTTGCACTTTAAAACACCAACACAAAGGAAGAGGAAAACCTTAATGTGACCACTAATGTTTAGGACTAAACATACGTTGACATTAAACACCATATGTTCGTTACATTGTTACAACATTGGATCTGTGAAAATGAACGAGAATTCAACGTGTAATAAATGAGAAACAGCACATTGGCTACACTCAACACGTACCAACACAAGGTCTTTGGTAAGACTTGTTCAACTTCAGTGACATTCAGAGCAATTGTTCCATACTCAAATCTCGATGGATTTCCATGATTCTTGATGCAATGGAATCCTATGTTAACCTATTACCACAATGTGTGAATTGATCTTATAAAAAATCAAAGCATTGTCCTGAATTTCTCAAAAACCATGATAACATCACCAGAAACACTAGCAATGACCATTGTGCCTTCAAAACCAAATTTCTCCAAAATTACCCAACTATTCAACACGCTAAAATACTCGTTAGAAAGCCCATAAAAAGACCTACAAGACTCAAAAAACCCCATTCAAATCCATCAACTGTATCTCACTTTTCGCCAAGATCAATCGAGCTTAAAAACACACCCATACCAACCAATAGCACCCCCAAACCCCCACTTAACATTCCATCTAAGCCAACCCAACGAGGCATTTTCAACCGTCGATGAAGCCCCATCTAAGGGCTCACATTTAAACCCAGACAAGCCTTCGATCCGTGTGAGGTACCATTGGACCAATCAAAATCCAGTATTTGGTATCGTTCTACACACACTGTACTATATAAACTGTCAAAATTTCCCTTATTTTTCCTCACACCGAAGCATTTTCCTAGTACCCAACAAGGTCCTTTCACAGACACATTAGATCCATTCCTTCGATAATCCCCAAATTGTTCCCAATTTCACCATCCAAATCCAATTTCCAATTCTATCCCTAACCCAAAGCCCATTCTTTTTTCCTTTTTACTTCCTCAATCCCCAATTTTGACCATGTCGACGGAAGAGCCCACTGTTGTAGCGGAAACCGCACCCGAACCCGAACCCGAACCAACCAACGCCGAACCTTCGAAAGAAGAGACAAACGAACCCGAGCCTGAAGCAGACACCAAGGCTAAGAAAACCAAGGAACCCAAACCTAGAAAAGCCTCATCCAAGGCTAGAAACCCTCCCGCTCATCCTCCATACGAAGAGGTTCGGATTCAATTCGATACTAATTTCTTCAATTTTTCTCTCAGTAAATCTCGATTTAAATCATAAAAGTGGATCTAGTTATGAATTTGATTGATTTGTGTTTTATGATTTTTGTTTCTGTCATTATACAGATGATTAAGGATGCGATCGTGACCTTGAAGGAGAAGACAGGTTCGAGCCAATACGCGATCCAGAAGTTCGTCGAGGAGAAGCACAAGCAGCTTCCACCGAACTTCAGGAAGCTCTTGTTGTTCCATTTGAAGAAGCTCGTAGCTTCTGGAAAGCTCGTTAAGGTTAAAAACTCTTATAAGCTTCCAGCAGCTAAGTCGCCAGCTGCGACATCAACAAAGAAAAAGCCCAAGCCCGCTGCTGCTAAGCCCAAGCCCAAGCCCAAACAGGCTTCTAAGGCAAAGGTTACAAAAACTAAAAAACCCGCATCTTCAGCTAAATCAGCTGCCACTAAGTCAAAGCCCAAGCCTAAGCCCAAAGTTGTGGCTAAGCCTAAGGCTGCAGCAAAGCCCAAAGCTGGTGCAGCAAAGCCCAAAGCTGGTGCAGCAAAGCTCAAAGCTGCTACTGCCAAGCCCAAAGCTGCTGCAGCCAAGCCCAAAGCGAAGCCCAAGACAGTTGCTAAGCCTCCGGTGAAGGCTGCAAGGACGTCGACGAGGACATCTCCGGGGAAGAAGGCACCTGCTGCGAAGCCGGCGGTGAAGAGGGCTACGACGGGGAAGAAGGCTGCGACGGCGGCGAGGAAGGCGCCGTTGAAGAGGGCCGCGACGGTGAAGAAGGCGCCGAAGAGGGCTACGACGGCAAAGAGATCGTTGAAGTGAGGGGGAAGGCCCTCGTGGGCTTTTGTTGAAACGATAGTGTTGTAAAGGTTTCGTTTTAGTTCCATAGTTTGGATCCATAGTTTCCAGTTCCTATAACATGAAATTTGATCAGTTTTTAACTTTTTTTTTTTTTTTTAATGTTGATTAATCAGCTAATCATAAATGCAGCCTAGAATTAGAGGTTTTTGTTGCATTGTAATGTCATGTTTCACGGTCTCTTTTAAAAATAAAAACTACATATATTCTCTTTTGTTTTTCTTAATTTCTCAAATTTTAATTTTTTTACTGATGTTATTTTAGATTTAATTTCTATATTTTATATATTAATAATTTTAGCTTATTTACGTAATCATTCATTCCTATAAGATCTTATAAGTTATGATTGTTAATTTACATATTCATTATTTAAAAAATTTTCATCGATAATACAAATAAAATTATTTTATATTATTAATATAATAAAATTAACTTGTAATAGATTGATTTCACTTATTTTTATTAATTATTTAATTATTTTTTAATAAAAGTAATTTTATTTATTTCCATATTTTATATTATCATTTAATATTTTTTATATATGTATTTTTTTTAACTACTAGAGTGAAACAATATAGGTTAAAGAAAATAATAATTTTTAATAATATAACATTGTGCAAATGGATAAGATTGTCCTATGAAAAAAAAAACTTCAATTAGTATAATTAATGTAATCAATTATGATTGATTACGCTAATATTAGTAAAAATAATATTCATTTGATATTATAAATGGAAAATTCCCTAATAAAGCGAAAGGGAAGGTAGAGTGTTCGACTTGAGGTAGGAGAATATGCGGCGAGTTTTACAATGGAATGAATGCAATTCATTGTCGTACCCATTGATTCATGAAAATTGATTAGCGTGAATTAAAAAAAAAATTAAAATTGGTTAGTGTATATAAGGTTGTTGCCCGTTGCTGCTGCAATTTTTTCGTTTTTCCGGTTTATTTATTTTGGTGAGATAGCAAAAATTTAGGCTAGGGAAAGAATCTTTCGGATTGAAGTAAGGCATGCCATCCATTTCGGTTGCTTACCATTTAAGCAACTTTTCTATGCTTAAGTTTTCATTAAAATTGTTCTAATCACAAAACAAACACTTTATGGTTTGTTCACTTTTTCAGGTTATTTAATTGATAAATTATTTTTTTCAATTAATATGATAATGTTTTATTATTTTTATAATTATTATCATTGTAAAAATAATCATCATTGCTAGTATGAATTAATAATAATCATGCTGTAATCTAATTATATGTTTCTATCCATAAGATTTTTAGAATAAAAAGTAGTTAAGTCAGTTACTTTTATTTATGTATCAATATATAATTAGTTGGTTATCTAAAAATTTTTTTACACTAGTAATGTGTTAAAATAAAACTCTATTTATGAAAAATTTGTTTTGAATAATAATAATAATAATAGGATGTCACATAAAATAATCCACATAAATACATAATAAATAAAAAATCCACATAAGTATCCTTCGTGGGATTATCTACATTACTAGCATTAAAGCAATGTAAATTACCATAAAAAGCTGTATTACTAGTAACGAGACATAATCAAGTAAGATATTAAAGTTGTATTTTCAATAGCATAAATAAATTACTACCTGATAATCCATATAAATTAGTAAATTGCCCATTCCAAACACTCTATATTGACGATTTTTGTTCTTTTTTTTTTATGGATTGATCAATTTTCATCAATTGATTGGCAGTAAAAAGTTTGGCCAAGTGTTTGAAACACAACTATTGCGCGTTTCAGGGCCGTGGTTGACAGTACTCGTGTCTACTATATGGCTGGATATTCAATGGATTACGACATGTCACATGCTTGAATGAATAGTACTGCCTTCCTAGTATTCCAAGCTTTGTTTGGTTGGGCCTAAAAGTTGAGCTAAAAGTTTTACGGATTAGGCCTATATATAAATTTACATATAAAATTTATTCAAAAAATTTTTATTTTATTTTTTAATCCTCCCACCAAACACACCGGAAATCAAAAGCTTTTGAGGTTTCCCTTGCGAGAGTTAGAAATTCCAAGATCATCAAACCAAACTCTAAAAGGCCAAATCAATTTTAATTTCAAGCCAAATATTCACACTTCACATTTATTTGGTCCTTGTTAATAATTTTGATTAATAATTACTTGTCTAAAAAGAAATGGTAATATTTTCAATTTTAAGATGTTACAATCTATTTTAATATGATACCATTTAATCACTGCATTTGGCAATTGATATCTTGAGGAAAAAAATTATTACTATGTATTGTTCCTTTATAGTTTGTACATGTAAACTCATCACATCAATACATCAAATATGAGTTTTGCCTGTGGTTGAGCATATAGCCTAGTAGTTATGGTTGTCTCTTATATCCTTTGAGTAGGAGATCTAATGTTCGAATCCCACCATCCCCTTTCTCCCAACTCTTTAGGAAGAATTTCTAGCTATAATTCATTTGTTAAAAAAAAAAAAAGTTTTGCTCGGCTACAAATTTCAATAACCTGTGGAAGCTCTTTGAGCTTTACTTTCCTACTCTAGATATGGTTTCAACCTCATGAACCTTATCATAAAGCTAAAGGTTGAAAAATGATATATCACCGCTTCATTATGTTATCATTATTTCATTCTCTCAATCTTTTGGATTGAATACTTCAGCTCTTGTTGGATGTTCAGCCTTGAAGGGGACAATACAATGTCTTTCCATATTGATCCAGCTTGAAAAGTTGGGTTGGGGTTCTTGTAAAGTTCATATATAGACTCAGCTTCTTCATTCATCCTAGCAACCCTCTTCAAACAGTCAATTTCATCTGGATCAACCAGTAGTGTCTTGTCTCTGTCTTTCCATCCTATCAACTTTACAACAATAATCAAGTCAGTGGTGGATCTTGAATATAGAAAAAAGAAAAAACAAAAACCACCATAGCAATGACAATAGTAATGAAATGTTGGTGATGGAACATCTAGAGATTCAAAGTATGCTGCAGCAAATTTTCATTTGTGATGGCAACTTGGGAGAGGAAATGGTGGAACCAGATATTACTTTAGACTATCATTTACATCTATCAAACAAACACTAAGTTAGTTTTCCAAAGTTTTCAACAACATCGAATGAGTTCTCAAGATTTTTTTATATCAATTCGGTCTTTTAATGTTAAAAGTGGACATCAATTTAGTTCTCTCTAACCCAGAAAGACTAAATTGATGTAAAAAAATTTTGCATTACTAATGTTGGTGTGATCAATTTAGCTTCTACTCAACAAATTATGATTCTTTTTTTTCTTCTTAGAAAGAATGTGCACAGACAGGTGTTTGTCATCCGAGAAAGATTAAGAATGTATGAGGGAACTGTATGTGTACCTTGGGTGGGCCGTCCAAAGCATTTGTACTATATAACCGGGCATTGTCTACTAGTTGACAATATGTCATAAATGCACCAGCAAACATCTTGTGGGATTTCAATTGTGACTTCACTCTTACTCCTCTTCTGCACATGATAGCTCTCCTGTTTGGCATTCAAATTTGGCAATTAGCAGAATCCATTTTCACTGGAAGAACTATGGTAGGACATTAGGCCTTGTGTTAGGAGCTTGATTAGTTAGAATTTAATAGTTAGGAGTTAGTACAAAACTACATATAGAACGGCAACGATAGAGGAAAAAGGAGTTGAGAAATTAGAAGTTGAGCGTTTAGAAGAGTGAATGATCTCTCGAATATCTCTAATCTTTGTAATCTCATCAGGAAATAATGCACAGCTTCTTTAGTTTTTCTTGCATATTTTGATCCAGTTATGACAAATTATGAATTATAAGTAATATTTTCAAATAGAAAGATTAATGAAGATGCATCTACCTCATGCCTCTAATGACTGCAAGGTAGGCATCACAAACTACTCCAACCAGCTCTATCCTATATGGTTTTCTCCTTTTGCCTCCAACTTGTTCAGGCTCTTCATTTTCAATTTTTTCCCAATAGTTTTCAGTTACAGTTCCATCATTATTCAACTTGTAGCCAACTCCCATGCGGTAACGCCTCCGGTGGACATTCCTGGCCATTGTTATTGTCTGCACAACAAATGGTACCCAGGAGAGTGTTCCATCCATAATTACATCCCGCCCCTCGTTCAGTGCTGTTACTAGGAGTGATGAGGCTGCATCTGTGGATGATTGGTGCACCTGTTTGCAACAATGACTTTATCATGCAAGAACCAAGAGCAATGTGCAAATATGAAGTGAGTTAAGGGATGTGATACTTCTACAAGTATTTCTGAATGAGTAGTTAATTTGGACTATGCATGTACATTCACGCAAAAAACAACATAGACAACTAAACATTTTCCTGCTAGCAAGGCCGGCTACATGAATAAAATGATGACATTTTGTCCTGTGATAGATCATATCTACAGACAATCCATTAAAATAAGTTGTTTATAACAGTTTCGTCTATAATGTTTTTTTTATTTTCCCTTTTGTTTTCCTCTACAGACATTTTCCCGTTTTTTTTATTTAACTACAAGAAAAGTTAGAAAGAATGTCACGCATATCTATGCTGACAAAAAAAAAAAAGAAAACAGTGCAGGTGAAAAAAGCACAGAAGAGTCTTAATCATCTCACCAATTCAGCTGTATGAATCACATCATGATGCCCTCTTGAACTAAGGGCCCTGTAGATGACATCTGATTCCTTGAAGGCATCTGCCTCAATGATAACAGCATTGCCTGCTGCTCCTGCCCAGAAAGGCCTGTCCAAATTTCAATCATGAAGAAACAAATCTGGTTCTTGCCTATGTTGCACAGTATCAGATATGACAAGTACAATACGAAGAAATAGTATAAATTAAGTTAAAAACATTTAAAATATAATTCAGAGTATCTAAAAATATCAATAAAGTATCTGATTCGATACGAATCCAGTACGGATACGTCGGCTTTTTTGAATAATCCATAAAATCATAGGTTCTTGCTGTTTGTTCTGATTATTTCACATCATAGGATGACTAATCTCACTATTGAGGAAAGCATTGGTTCTTTTTCTGTTCAGAAATCGTAATTTCTCTTACTCTTTGAGAATTTCCTTAAGAGCAGTGCTCTTGCCAGCTCCCATACCACCTCCCATGAAGAGTAGCACTGGGCTCCTATCACTATGAGCTACTGGAGCCATCACCTCTGTGCATCGAGAGTCGTCGTTTGTTACTAGTCCCATTGCTTTCATCTCTTCCAATAAAGTATTAAAAACTCTAGCCACCTTCAGATTCTTGGTTACCCTCTCCACCCTTTGTTCCCTGTGCAAATTAAATGATACTATTTAACTTCAAAAGGAAGAAACATTTAAGTAATTACCCTTTTCACAGTGCTGACATAATTGCAAGCTTATGACGGAAATGATAATTTCATTCTCACACAACAAAGAGTGCACTTGACACCACTTAGTTACAAAAAAGTGATTCCCTTATAAACATAGTTCTTTAAATTTTCATTAGCATATTTTTCTTTCCTTATTATGTCCAGTTGATTTCTAGGGGCAAATTGGGTCACAAAGACAAATTACAGATTGGCTGTTTAGTTATCTGATCTCTTTTATAGATATTCACACCCTGTTTATTATCATATGATTTACTTATAAACATTAACATAGTTCTCTTTAATCTTCTTAACATAAGGTTTCATTCATAAGAAAAGGGAATAATAGTAATACACACCTAGTTGCTGCCATAACTAAGTACTTGAGCTTCTTTTTTGCCTCAACTTCAGAGCTCAACACCTGCAATACCAGAAAAACATTCTATTTTTTTTTATTTCAATAAAAAAAATTCAATTACAGATGATTCTAACACTAGGCTTTATCTTCCCTTAAATGACTAGATTCCCTCATTAATACCTGGCTTATCAACACATCTCCATAGCTCCAATGGAATGCAAAGTAGCTAAGTATGCATCTCTCAAACTCCTCCACAAGCTTCACAAATAGCGAATCCGCATCCGGTTCCTTCTCGAAGAAGGAGTATATGTCATCTTCACACCCCTCAGCTTTTCTTATGTATTCAGAGGCCAATTTACATAGATGAGGACAGCTCTTCCTATCTTTAAATCCCATTTGCCTAGCTGCACCAAATCAAAAAATATCTAATATAATTCAAACCAATCCAATTCACATTGATGTAGCATTTATGACTAATAGCACCATTTCCAACTCTTCCAGAGATTTTCGTATTGCTATAATATGTCATATTTAAGCATACTCATAATAAAGTTGATCCATGCCAACATTATTCTATTATGACTGTACTTAAACAAGAGGTATCATATTTATATCTGCGCAAGAATTTTCACTTTTCCAAATTAAATGTTACATATTATGTATCAGCATTTGCGGATCCATGCACCATGTGTGTAAAGAATTGGACACATTATTACCTACGTAATGAGAGAACCTTTCAAGCCTTGGGGTTCGGCCTCCCTTTGATATTCTCAAACGTGGGATGATCTTTCGATCTCTCATCTTTCTCAGGCGGTAATGCATAGCCACAGCAAATATCAACCCAATGGAAGAAGCCACAACGATGTGTGTGAAGCTAGATTTGCCATTATCATCTGAACAAGATTGAGGGTGTCACTATAATACAAATAATCATATATATATATACTTTTACCTTGTAACATGAATTTGCATCAATATCAATAGATAAAAAATTCGTGGTCTTAAGATGCACTTGCAACGGCAATTACAACCGTGTCGATAGCATTTTCTCACAATTTTCCACATTGCATTGAAGCGCAACCACAACAACCTCCGCAACCGCAATTTAAAATCGTCATGAAACCAAACACAATATGATGTAATGACACTATGAATTATGTTGTCTGAGTGTTACGTACCTTTCTGCATTTCTCTTATTAGCTGAAATCAAATGCTCTAAGAGAGAACGTGAATTAATTTGTGTTGTCTCTTTTTGTGATTTACGCAGAATTTGATTTTGTTGTTTATTGTGTTGAAGGAAGCTCTTTTTCATTCCTCTGCCTATGTTGCTTTGACATGTGGGTGCACGGCTTTGCATGGCATTGTAGCCAATTTGCCTTACACGTAGGAGAAATATTTTGCCCTTTGTTCGAGACTAACTGACTTATATATATAAAAATATATCTATGAACGGGACTTTAGTTCTACAAAATTGAATGATTATCCATGAGAGTTTTTTTGCAGTTATACTCATTATTTTAGTTAAGGTTGTAAAAGTGAGTATGTTTTTTGAAATGAATTTAGTAAATTTATTTATTTATCTTTTTGTGTCGAAATCACGAGTATTCTTCTATTGGTGGCAATCATGCTCGAATCGGATAAGATCATTAAGACGATAAAGCTGCATATCTAATTCAAGACCTCTGGTTAAGCTAAAATAGTCTCTATCAACTTATCTACATGTTTATCAATAAGTTCATTAAATTTGTAAATGAAATACTAATTATTTGTTAAAATATTACAAAATGCTAATTGAAGTTGATTTGATCTAAAATATTTATGATTTTAAGTGTTTGAATGTGAATAAATCTGAATTTTGTACAATGCCAATGCCATTTGCATCTACTATGTTGAATATGGCTTGAAGAATCTGTATAATTTCAAAATCCAACATGTATTGACTTTAAGAAAAATACTAGAGAATAAGAAATTTTGCTTTGGATTTAGTTATGAGTTATTGAACTATACCACTGTATTTTATCTAATAACCAGTATAATTTTCACAATGATTTGTCAATAATTTGACTACTTAGCATTACACGGTTCGTTTTTGGATATCATATATTTGATTATTTTTTTTATTTTTATTTTTAGGGATTTTAGGATATCCACCTTCAAACACAATGATTAATCTATTCGCTTGTGGCAGGTCCATTTAAAGGATAGATACTGCTTCATTTCCAAGAGAGCATTTATCATCTCACCTCGACCCATGGTTATCTGTGATTTCCCTTTGATGAAATGATAAAAATATTTGCTGATATCTTTATTTGTTTATTACATATTTTATTTTCCACAACAGGAACTTATAATCTGAACCATTGCCAGTTTAGGAGCCTTAATTCTACGAGTTACCCCCATCGGCAAATAGTACTGAACATGGGCAAAGGTTCCATATGGACTTCTGCTTCAGCAATCAGCAGTAAATTTGAAACCTGGACCTAAGATTAAAACTTTCTTTGTTTCCCTCAGGCATCCTTTTTAAGTAATGCAATCTTATTCGAGTATTTGATTTGAGAAAAAAGATCAAAGCTGGCAGCCTAGATTTTCTCTTTTATAATATAAAATTTTAGTTGAGGAGAAGATTGGTCCTAATCCATATTATGTCATGACTCTAAACTCTTACCAGTTAAGTTTTAAGTAAACATTATTAGGAGAAAAAGTTAAAAAGGAAAAACCATTATGAAGTAACAAGGAAAGTAAATCTTACAAACAAACTGTTGAAAATTTTTAAGAAATAAAGTGGTATTAATCTGCTTGGCATTCACCTTCACTTCTTTGTAAAGGAAAAAAGGCCTTCCTTCACGTATTAATATTTTGATTGATATGACATGCTTCCTGCTTGTCAAACTTTCATCTTTTCTCAATTAAATGTTGAGACTTCCACATCTTATTGCTGGCATGTATTTTGTAAACACAACATTCATAACTAAGTTTACTAATTACAATGGCAACTTATGATAAACAACATCTGGTATTCCCTTTGTTCCTAAGACATATCTTTGTCTGAATCCTTCTACTCTTTCAGAGAATAAGCTCCAATTTTTCTCTACCAGCAAAATCATGGGCCCACTTCTCCCTAGGATAAAAAAGAAGGGACAATGAAACAGTTCAGCTTTCTAAAGCTAGCTAATAGGAAATGATTGCTATATTGATTCTGCAACATTCTTCACTAGCTTGGTCTGAAAAACATGGTATTTTCACTTCTTTTTTTTTATTGTACTAACTTGCACAAAAGGGTATGGGGTGACCAACATCACTGATGTTAGGGGAGGACAAAGTGCTACAAGGTTGGTCTCTAAGCCTTATGAAACGAAGCATTTGAGCTCCTGCTACAGCCCCAGCACTTGGTGCTATGATA
This sequence comes from Dalbergia cultrata, assembly GCA_031216105.1. NCBI lineage: Eukaryota > Viridiplantae > Streptophyta > Magnoliopsida > Fabales > Fabaceae > Dalbergia > Dalbergia cultrata. The sequence goes on from JAVHNL010000593.1 coordinate 20,745, forward strand.
TATATCCAGATGTCCTTGAATTTCCACGAGAGAATTGCTGGACCTAATGATCTTGCAGGATTCATTGATCCACCTGAGACTGGGCTGCAATTAAAAAAAATTGAAACTATTAAAAGAGATTTAGATGTCAATGAGTTAAATGTGTACATGATTTATGACCGAATACTATGGCGTCATTTGAACCATGTAATTGACTCCATCTAATAGGCCAAGCCTTAGTTGTTGTTATAATAATAATAACAATAAAAAAAAAAGCTAATAGTAGAAGTTGTTAAGGATTTGTAGGTGGTTACCCTGTGATTAATACAGCAAGACCAATTGCTATTCCAGCAACAAAGCCTGATAAATGGCCCACCTGCAAGTGTTTCAAGTTTTAGCTTGAAGAAAATGGAATTCTAGTTCATTATTAAGGAACTTAAATTATTTGCAGAGTGTTTATGAGTACTATTTTTTGAACATACATTTTGTGTGTCAAATTGTCAATAGATCACTAGTTACTTACGTACAAACAAGTGGGAGAATTCACCTACGTAGTTGGGGAATCAAATGAGTACAGTGATAAATGATAATACTGTCAGTCTGTCACACAACTCCTCCCTTATTTGTGACACACACATATATGTTCAAATAACATTTTTGAAGCAAAATATGTGATTTTATTCCTTACAGATTGATATTCAGATGTCAAAGCTGCTACCAGGAACATGATGATGAAAGTTGCAATAAGCTCCACCCAGAAGGCAGAGTTGCACCCTTGGAGTGGCCTGGTCATCATAACATCTGATTTGATGCCATAGACAAGGCTACCTATAAATGTTGCCAACACAGAACCTACTACCTGTGCTATTATGTAAATTGGAACCTGTTGAAGGAAAAACAAAGGGAAAGACATGAAGTCATAAACCAATCAATTATGCTAGCTGAACTTTTTTTTTAACAAGGGCTTTTTTGCTCTTGTTTTCTTGTTAGGCACCTTAAACCATGGAGTTTGACCAATTGTTGCAAAGGCTATTGTGACAGCTGGGTTAACATGGGCACAAGATATTGGCCCTATGGAGAAAATTATCACAACCACTGTTAATCCAGCTGTGGCTGCATATTCCAGAAGGCCCACATCACCATTTTGGAACTGTGTGCTTGCCATGATTCCACACACACAGAACATCAAAATAAAAGTGCCTACCACCTCTGCCATGACCTATATATAACAAAAGAACTTAGATTTATGATATTTCCAAACATTATAAACTTTTGTTCAAGAGAAAACAACTTGTAGAATATTTGGTTTATGTCAGGATCCTGTTTCAAATTCTTTTACATCTTTCACAAGGTTTTGCACTTTCGCTTAACATATTGCTTAACTTAATGGCTATACTTCCCTTGTCCCATTATTAATGGTCCATAATGCTACATTCCTTATAATGCTTTTCACCCTACATTTTTCAGCTGTGATATATCTTGAATTATCATGAGTATCATACATTATTATGTGAGTGTGAACTTGACACAATAGTAAGACTGTTGTCTTGTCACCTAGAAGTCACTAACGCAAATCCTAGAAACAATATCTCCAATTACAGACTGGGCATATCTACTCTCCTCAAATCCCATCAAGAGGGAGCTCATGTACCGGGCTTCTCTTCTTATATTACGTTATTATGTGTTGCTAGGTTGGTTGACATGTTTTCTATGATTGGATCAAAAGACATCACAAAATAATGAGAAGATGGTTACACTCTAAATACATCAAGAAAATTTAATATACTCTTACCATTCTAGCTAAGTTGAGGTCAAATTTGAAGGGTAAGGACTGAAAAGCAGAATTGTTAGCCAAAAGATGCAGATGCTTTGATTTTGCAGCTCTATATCCAATCTCCTTATCATCCCCAGATGAGAGACCACTGCTTGATCCATAATTTGAGACATCAGGAGATGGCTGATTTTCAAACATTTCTGTCATGATCAACTAAAAAAATTTCACTCGCTAAGTCTTTAATGTGATTTCTTATATGTATATAGCAAGTGCAAAGAACATGTTGCCATAGAACAGTTAAGTTCTCTCATTCCATGGAACAGTCATGATACAACAATCCTGGGGGGGAAGTTTAACTATGGTTGGAACCTTTCGTTGCTCACACTTTTTTGGCTTCTTAAAGTGGCATCAACACACGGTTCATGTGTTTCTCGCAGTGAGGTATAGAGTAGAACAATTTTGTGCTTATTAACTATTTAACTGCTCCAACTTAGAAAGTCAACCATTGCTTTCCTGCAAATGTTAAAACTCAATCAATCTCCTCTTACTTTTTTTTTTTTAATCTGATGTGGAGAATCCAAACTATGAGCTAGACCTCAACCACTTCCTGTGAATATTTTATTACTATGTTTTGTTCCTTATTATTCTAGCTTTCAATTTCCTTTACCCATGTCATTTTTCTTCTTTGGGAAAATTACATGTTCATTTTTGAGGTGGTCCAACAGAAATTTTAAGTATGTGGCCATTAATGATTATGGAGACATTTGGTTCAACAGATAAATAAAAAGATTATGTTAAAAGATAGTTGAGTGTTACTTGATATTACTCTTACAATATATTCAAGCGTATGTACATATCGTCCATTTCTTGATTTTAGAGTATCCTCTCTTAAAGTACGGTTAAATGTTTAAATTAAAACCTTTTGAATACTTTTTTTTTTTTTACTTTCACATAAATGAATTCTGGGATAATAGTCATGATTGCATGCTCAAGGAATTTGGATCCTCTACACTCGAATTAACGTCTTGCTAATCCGTTTAATTAGCTTTTAAAACATATGTTTAAGGAACTTAAAAGTAATTATATTATAATACCACTGAACCGTGCCTAAGACAAATTTTGTTTAAGATGTGAGGTTTGAGTTTTGAAATTGCTATTTTTCTAAAAATATTTTTTTTTCCCGAAAAGATCATCCAAATTTATCCATTGTATGAGCAATTTTCAAAAGGTGTTTGAATTAGTTTTTAAATATTAAAAATTAGAGTAATAATACACAAGGAGCAATAAGCATGCATGCTAAATAATTCTCACCAAAATTTTGATTTTTTCATATTATTTGAAAATTAAAATAACATTAGCAGACAGCAGAACACCAACGCGGATGGAGTGTTTTGATTGTAGGGGCATTTTTTAATAAATAAATGAGCATGTGGCTGAAGTTGTTAATTGAATTGTATTCATCAATATATATTTAATGCAAAGGTCAGAAAATAGAGGAAGCTATGAATGGTTTTTGAAAATTTTTACATACCCCCGGGCACATATTTCAATTAATGTGTGTTCTAGAATCATACACACACGAGTATTCATTTTAAATTTTTTATATATGGGCAACTTTTAAATATTATAAATAAAATAAAAGAGTAAGTCTAGAATATTACTACAATATATTAATAAGTGTTTATTATATGACATTAAAAGTCTAAAAGAATTCTTTAATTTTGTATCAATATACACTTTTATTTTATTATTTTTTAATATGTGGGATTTCCTAATAAATTATAGATCTCACATATTTTCATCAAAATATAATATTCATTATCAAATTATAATAATTTGCACCTATAAAAATATTTAAGGACTATTTTACACATTTTTAAAGTAATAGATCAAAGTGCACCTAAGCCAAAATTAAATGAATCTTCTAGAGTTTTTTCTATAATAAATGATTTATGCAGATTTTTAAAGCACACATTAAATACGTTCTTTAGGCATTTTAAAAATTTCTCTTACTTATGATGAGACTATTCATGAGCCTGCTTCGCCATTTCCCATGCAGTTGATTTCACATAAAGTCTGTAACTGCTAAATTACTAAGAGGTACTTATTTTTGAAGAGCGAGGAAAGATCCTGGCGACAAAACTGAGTAAGCATACAAAATATACAAAAGGTATAAATTTTTACATAGGTGGTCGCTTGAAATCATCAGAGCCCTGATTATAAAAATAAGGCAAAAAGGAGACTAATGCAAGATTCCTCTGTTTTAAGCTTAGAGAAATGTTATTTGTACTCATTATGCATGGGACACCATACCAACTCACAGCCCATTCACCATTGGATTAGATGTGGATCTCACTTGAATATGGTCCATACCTCATCTAATGGTGAATAGGATATAAGTTGACACGGTGTTCTATGTATAATAAGTACAAATAACATAACTCTTGAAGCTTATCATTGAAATCTATTAGAAACTTCAATCTGGTCATCTATTTGTGGATAA
>JAVHNL010000595.1:0-10000 GCA_031216105.1 Dalbergia cultrata
AAACCACAAGTTTGAGATTTACAACAGGGAATATGGTTTTGTAAACAAGGCTCAGCTTAAAACCAAGATGCATACATACAGAGGAATAGTAACTCTAGGAATGCTACTGCAATCGTGCACTTGACATACGAGAATACATGGACAAAAAAAAACTTGAAGGACAAAGAACAAGGATGACATTCCTAAAGGTCTTTGATAAGGTCACGCTTCGTGGAAATGGGCCGGCTGCCATTTAAACAATCATGACTCTACTAAAAGTACTTGCTCCATATTACACAGGGAAACCTAAAGCTCTGATATCAACTTTGTCATGACCCAACTCAGGCCATGACTGGTGCATAGGGAACACATTCCCTTGCAAGCCTTAACATACAAGTTTTTACAGAAAAATGGATAGAGTTTCCTTTATTTTTCAGACATCCCCAAATTTAGAAATACAACCTATATGAAAATAAGGATAAAATACATAATTGGGCTTCAAGCATTGTCAAAATGTGCTCCCAGCAACAAAATAATCAACTCAACATATAAATTTCAATGCAAGTTCTTATATGTAATCTAAATAAAATCCAATCCTAAATTCAAGCATGAATCAAGTTAGTTTTTAAACTAGTTTCAAACGTAAATTCATATCCACAAAGTACATGTCCAACCATAACTAAGAATGCAGGTCAAAATATAACTCTAAATTTAATTTACAAATCACTTCTATAATATAGTCTATATATATACCTATGTCTAAACTACACATGCTTAACCATAAATATAAACAGAAACACAAAACTAATCCGAGGACCCTGCCTGTGACATATGGAGCATTAAAACAGTTCTAACAGGATAAAACTTAAAAAAAGATAGGCTCCGGTATGCCAAAAAGGCCATCTAAAAAAGGCTCACCAACTTAGACAATAGACTACTAAGGAGCTGTGGGATTGGAACCTAGAGCTACACCTGTATCTAGAAAAGAGAGGGAAACAAAGAAGTGAGTTTTGCAACTTAGTGGTAGACAGGATGTCTATAAAGTAAGCCCCAGAACCCTTTAGAAAGGATAAGCTTTATTGTTTTGAATAACAACAAAGCCAATTTAAAGAAAATATTTTGAAGAACGACTAATGGCTACCTTGAGTTTCTTGACTAAGCTTAACAAGTAAATCCCGAAGTGCATTACACGGACTTAAGCAAAAATAATTTCACTCTGCATGTGCAAACATGTTTCATCTCGTGGGAAGTGAATGATCTTAAACGAAGTGAATATTATATCGTGTAAAGAACACTTACATGCATTAAAGAATGAAGCAGATTAGTACAAGAACAAGAAACCCAAGGAAATAGTCTTTAGAAAGTAACACGAAGAAAGTCTATCGAAGAATGATGAAATCATGCTAACTTTGAAAGTAACGTATTACTTAGTCGACAATCATTACAATCGCAAATTAAGCAGCACCAAAAAGCCAAGATTGAAGACTAGAATATTAAAGAATGATCAAGGGATTAATTTATAACTGGTATGTGATATCTTTTGCCTGATTAATCAATTATCCTAGCTTCTAGAAGGAGGAGTTTAAAAACCACGATCAGAAAGTAAAAAGAAAGAGGACATCAAAAACCTCTACAATACAATGGCTTTCACAACCAATGTGACAAGTCTACCAACCTACCTCTCTAGACTAACGTTCCAAGACACAACATATTATCTACACGTGTCACTTGGAGATTTGATCAAGGGCAACGGTCATGAAGAAAGCCTAGTATAAATGGAAATGCTATGCTTGAATGCCAACAAGAGAGTTGAAGACATAAAAGTGAAAACTCTAGAAAAATCTCTCTATACTTCCTGTGATATTCATCATGAAATGTAATTAATCTGCTTCAAGTACAAAATCTTCTTTCTATGTTTTGTAATGATTTGTATACTCTTCTTAGGAAGAGAAGTTAGAAAGAAGTCACTCATTTTCCCATGTTAGTCTTATTGAACATTTGTAACCTTGATCCATTAGTGATCAGAGTGAGACATAGCTTGGAGATGCTAAGGTAAAACTATTTGCAATGCGATTGCTCATCACGGTTCAGCTTTGAGAGACTGGGAAGAACTACTTGCAACGTGGCAGTATCTCACGGTTCAGTTTGGAGAGTCGGGTTCAAGACTACTTGGTTAAGCTTGGAGAGGCTGGTTCAAGACTATGCAGTTCAACTTGGAAAGGCTGGTTTAAGACCACTCAGTTCAGCTTGGAGAGGTTGGTACAGAACTACTTGGTTTTTAACTATAGGTGTTGTCTACTGTTCACTGTGAGAGCTTGAGAAGGCTAATATAAAGACTATCCAGTTTACTTTTTCAGGTTGAGAAAGTTGTTGTTCGTGGAATCTCAACATTTGTTGAGTACTGGATGTAGGTAGGTTGGTTGAACCAGTATAAAAATATTTGTGTCATTTCTCTCTTCCCTCATCTCTTATTTTTATGTTACACGCTTTAAGTTAATTACTGCTTAATTACCATTAGAATTGCATCATCAACTAACATGATTTAGAGATCTACTTTCTGAAAAACTAACCATTATTCCGCTGCACTTCAAGCTAAACGCTTAAGAGTATTTTGTTAAATGTTTTATATTTGAAGAAAGAATAAAAGGACAATCCAACCCTCTTCTCATGAACTCTTTTAACCCCATATAAATCGCATGAGACAATATATAGTCTATAAGTAGAACAATAATAGCTTCATAGTTCATATAAATTCAAGAAATCCTTTTATTTACGAAAAAGGTTCTTGGAAACAATCCATTTTATATAAAATAATAGAGAATCATCAAATTCAAGATAAACCGAAGGATTCACACTTAGGCGGCCATTTCTTTGTGTGATCCTAAAACAGAATGGTCCTACCCATGTGATTAGCCGTAGAATAGAAGGATCCATTGTGTGGTCCTAATAAAATATAGTCAAGGTGAACCAAGGCTATCACCTACTATCATTAGCTACAGATTCTATCAGAGATTCTCCCCAAAACATATAATTATTTTATACATATCATATTCAACTAGCTATATACAGATCAGCAAAAAGGATCATCCCTACTATCAATAAATCATATCTTAAACCATATCAAGGGTCGATAACCTTCAATTATTTCAAATCTATGAAATTTAATATTTCTTTATGCAATTTCCAAATCATGTCATATTGTCTCGTGTAATTTTTCAATTAAAACATAAGCTATATGCATCAGATTTACTTTTATCAAATTTATACACAGCCAAATAATTGTTTTTCAACTTCTAATTTACTAAAATACATTTACAACTAATTTAGCATAATTAAAAACAATTATAGACATAATGCCTACTCACAAACTGGTTCAAAATAACTAGAGACCCATTCCCAACAATTGATGCTCAAATGCTCTATAACTCTAGGAACAAGATAAATACAACATTAGTGAGCTAACAATACCATCAATTTACACAAACAAGCCCAAATACTAGAAAGCCCCAAATCTATACACTTAGGGTCCCATAAACCCCCAATCTACATGAATGACTACAAAGAGAGCTAAATAAGGCAAATAGAGTAAGATTGTTACTTACCCACTACTCTAGGAGGAAGATTATAGGTAGAGAACGATCCAAAACCCACCGTTCTAACCGTTTCCCCCACTTAGAGAGAGAAAGTGCAAGCTAGAGAGAGAGGAGAGAAAGAGTCATGGTTTTGACAGTGATATTGGTGAAGATGAGGAGGATGATGGTGATGATTGGAAGGAGAGGAAGATGGTGGTTGTGTTAGGAAAGAAGATGAAGAAGAGATGGAGAGTAAGAAAGAAAGAAATGGAGAAGAAAAAGAAGAAATGAGGGAAAGAGAAATGACGAAATAAAGGGAGGAGAAGGAAAAAAAAAAAAAAGAGAAGTGGGGATCTATAGTGGTCATACCACTTAAGGCCCATAGGTGGTCCACTTCTCTTCTTTTTCTTTTTTTTAGGTTATTACACATTTGGTTGAAATAACAGTATGAGTAGCCTTGCCTTTCTTTCAAGAGGATGTCACTATATTATGTTGGGGTCACAAGCGTAGGTCATAAGTTCAAATCCATCATTCTATTGTATCTCTTCCTCCCCATTTAGAATTTGAATAGCCTACATGTTGTGCCTGAAGAAGTATTCAGCCCAAACTTGATAGCAAGTACTAGGATACAACTACTATTAAGCTTTGTCCCATTAGGTGTGAAGCGCTCTATCATAGATCATATTCATATTTATACTTAAATTATTAACATTTAAATATCTTTGAATTGTTGTATTTATAGTATTTTTTATGTCTCCCTTTACCTCTAGTTACTTGACTACCCTCCATCATGGCAAGTAATAAGGTATAAATGAGCAATAGGATATAAATGATTAAACTCCTATGCTCTGCAACTTTCGAGCTTTTATAAGAGCTAATACTCATTATATTATTGGTATTAGTTTAGCACAATAGTATTTGGCATTAGGCTCTTTGTAAATTGTTCACCATTGTTGAAATGCTTATACTTCATATATGACCTTTAAGCAATCATACATCATTTGTTGGATGCTGATCATTACTGAATTCATCTTGTTACGTTTGACTGCATGGTCCTTTTTAGATCTGTTAAACTATTTGGTGGAAGAATATTCATTCTCATCAGTGTGATTATCACTTTATAGGTTCAACATCTATGAAGAATTGATACTTCCACATAGCTGCCATGCCTATACGGTGGACGTACCTAGTACTAGTACTTGTTGATCAAGTATTCCAATAACTAGATGTCAACTAAATACAAGTTTGTCCTAACAAAACATCAAATCTTGAAACTATTTTATTTGGTTTACTTTCATGAAAACTTAAATAGGTAGGGCATTACAAATGTTATATTGATCTCATGTTGCTTTATTGTTTGTTATTTTATATTTTTTTTGTAAAAAAAAATATTACCATATATGTACCCTAGTTTTTGCAAAATTCCCGTATCTGAACTTGGTATCAATACTAGACTTGTACCTATGCAACATAGTTTAGCACTAATATCTGAGATGCAATCTATTAAGGTGTGGCTTCTTTTAAAAGTTATTTTTTAGGTTGTACCTGTATGATGCTCTTAGTAAATGTTGAAGCACGTTGGTGAATGAGTGAGCTCCATAGAAATTATTGAAGTTTATACAGTTCGTGTTTGATGTAAGGCACATGCAATCATCATTAAGTTTGAAATTATGCTGCTTCTTGTATCGGAAAATTCATAAATGAAGTCCTGCTCCAAGGTAAATATTATTAAATCAGGACAAATTTTTTGTCTCCAATTTTTTTTCTATTATTCTTTTTAATAATAATTATTCACTTTTTGCTGGTGCAATAAATACATGTGCAAAGCCATATAGCTGCTTACCCTTTATTTCCATACTATTTTTGACAGGACAAAAGACATCATGCCAGGAACTTGGGAGTGGATGTATGGCATGATCTTGCTTATGTATACATCAATCTTTCACAGTGGCACGATGCAGAGGCCTGCTTTACAAAATCTAAAGCCATCAAACTATACTCTGCCTCTAGATGCCTTGCAATAGGTAAATAGATGACCTTTTTTTTATTTCGAGTTTCATGTTGTTCGTTCAACTTTTTCGTTGAAATGGAATTAGGGCAAACAGTTATAATCAATTAAAAGTAATTGACACATACTTTACAAAAAAATAAATAAATAATTGACATAAATTGTCTTGTAGGGAGTATTATTTGTTCATCGCTAACTATGTGGCATGTTATAGCAATGAGGTGCCAAGAGCTCACCAAGCTTAGATGAAACTTGTGAGGCATGTACCTTAGTCATTAGCGAAGCAAGGGACATGTCTTATAAAACAATTAAATAGATCTAACTTTCTCTTTTTCTTTCTTTCTTTTTATCTAATATTACGATGATAAACTAACCTATGTCCATGTGCACAATCTAACATATTTCACAAAGGGCAAAATATAGCAACATCAAATATCAAAACATAAATGTAGCGTAATATTCATGATATTCAGATGGAAGTTTGTTTCTTTTAAGAAGATTTATAGCTTCTTTGGTTTTTCATTTGTAGCTCTAGAAACCATGGCTTGAGTAAAAACTACTACTTTTGTTCTCAAATGATAGTTTGATTTTCATGCACACAGGTATTAAGGAAAATGATTAGAAAAGACTCAATCTTAGAGAAACTTAGGTATATTTTACCAAATTATCCTCCAGACTTAATTGTTTCTACTTACTCTCTCTCCTCCACTATTTGGCTTTCATTTATTTCATAGAGATATAACAGGAGAAAATATTAATATTATCTAAATTTCTTAAAATGGATAATTATTTGTAGATAAATAAATTTCAAAAGTGAACAATTATTTGATAATAGAGTTAGTACAAAAAGAAGTTTTTTCCCTAAACTATGATTTATAGTTTTCAAACAGAAAGTCGAGCATGGTATTAGTATTATTATTTCGTACAATATTGGTGATCATGAGAAAAAGGACAAAGAACAAGGAGGTAGTGGATGTTGGAGAATAGACTGTAAATATTCTACTTGCTTCTCAGACTTGCATATAATGTTTATTTATTCAATTCATTAGGTGCAATGTATGAAGCAAAGGGCCTTCACAAAGAGGCTCTAAAAGCTTTTCGAGATGCTTTGGACATTGATCCTGGCCATGTCACCAGTTTAGTCTCCACTGCCACAGTTCTTAGTATTGGGCAGCAGAAGCAAAATAAATACAAGAACAAACCTTCTCTCAATAGAGGAAACAACATAAGAAGAAAAACAATATAAAGGAGACAAAATTTAACGTGGTTCGGCCTCAACTGCCTACATCCACGACCCCTATGAGGAGTTCCAAATCTTTCTACTATTTGCAACTTTTGAACGGCTAAAGTTGCAAACCATCCTTATAAATATTTCATCATATAAACAACTCCTAAAAGCTACCCATATGGAAAACTCCCACTTTTGGAGGATAACAAACTCAAATAACCAAAACCATATTTATAGGCCAAAATATTTCTGTTTCTTATTGATGTGGGACTTTGGGTTAAATCCCAACAAATCCTCTCATTAATCCAAAGTCCTACCAAAAAGCTGGCTACAACAACTGCCTCCACAAACATTCTTCTTGCAAAACTTGTATTTCACGAGTATTCAATGGTGTAAACAAGAGCCATACCTGCTCTATTGACTTGTACCGTCATTGCACACGACACACGCCTCTTGGCTTCTATATTGCCAAGAAGACTTTTGACACAAGCTCTCTTCACTTGCATCGTTGCTACTCCACGGGACACGCTGCCTAACCTCCATATTGCCAGGAAGACTTTCGACACAAGGGACCTCATAGATCCAAAAACTACTATTCTAACCAATACTCAACCAAGCCCAACTGACCTAAACCATAGGCTCTGATATCACTTAGTTTCATTCCTTTTTCTCTTTCAACACTTTCATGGAAGCTCTTGAAAACTCCGAGCGCCTGGTCTTTAGATTTCAACACAAAAGCCCACACTTTTCGAGAATGGTCATCAATAAAACTCACAAAATATGATGCACCACCTAGTGTTTTTGTGTCCATAGTGCAAACATCAGTGTGAACTAAATCTAACACATCTAGTCTCCTATGAGGTCCTGAATAATGAAAAGCTACTCTAGCATGCTTTCCAACAAAACAATGAGTGCAAGTCTTTAAAGATGTACCTTTTATCGGAAGAGACTGATTCTTGGCTAGAATGCCAAGTCCTTTTTCACTCAAGTGGCCAAGACGCATATGCCACAAGTCTGAAGAGGAATCATCAACAACATTCACCTCCTCTTTGCACAACTTTCCGGGCAACTGGTAGAGAGCAGTAAAACTACTATCTTCTCTTGCAACAACTAGCGACCCTTTGGTGATTTTGAATTTTCCACCACCAAAGGTAATGTAGTAACCTTCTCCGTCCAATGCTTTGATTGACATCAAGCTAAGACACATATCAGGTGCATGCCTAACATTCTTCAACTGTAATCTTTATCCCATGCTAGTTTCAAGCCACACATCTCCCATACCAACAATCTTGCATATCCCTTTATCCCCTAGTCTTATTCTACCAAAGTCACCAATAGTATAAGTAGAGAAAAACTCACATCTAGGAGTAACATGACATGAGGCACTAGAATCCATGATCCAACTAGAATCATCACATGCAAGATTTATGAAGTTCTCATGATGTAGAACAAGGACATCATCATATGCAATGGCAGCAATGTCTTTATCATTGTTACTATTTTTGTCTTCATCTCTTTCTCTGGATTTCTCTCTTTTTAAGTACTTGCAATGTTTTTTTATGTGTCCTGGCTTGCCACAATGATAGCAATTAAATTCCTTTCTTGTCTTGGACTTATCCCTTGACTTGCTACGGCTCTCTGACCTGTCAGTACTATGAGATTTTCTACTCTGGCTTCTCCCCCATGATTCTGCAACAAGTGCTTCTGACTGGGTGGAGGCACTAATCAAGCCCCACTCTCTTCTTCTGGCCTCTTCATTCAACATACTTTCTTTAACCATTGACAACGTCAACTTCCCATTTGGAGCTGAGTTGGTCAATGTCATAACCAGGACTTCCCAACTGTCAGGCAAAGAACTCAATAACAACAATGCTTGCAACTCATCAGACAATGTAATCTCATTGGTTGTCAACTGATTGACAATCTCTTAGAAGCTACTCAAATGCTCTAGCATTGAATCACCTTCTTTATATTTCATATTTATTAGCTTCCAAATCAAATGTCTTATTTTGCACATTCTTCCTCTCATATAAATCTGCCAATTTCTGCCACATGCTCTGAGCATTAGTTTCTTTGTCAACATGTGGATACACACTAAGATCCAAACACTGCCTAATCAAAGCAATAACTTTCCTATTCATTATGTTCCATTCGGCTTCAGACTTATCAACAGGCCTATATTTATCACCCTCAACAGGATCATACAAATCCTTACTGTATAACATGTCTTCCATGAGAGTCTTCCAAACTGAGTAATTTTTGGAATTCAACTTGATCATATTTGGCCCTTGATGTTCCTCCATTTAAACTGCACAGATAAAAAAAATAACTAAAGCTCTGGATACCACTTTGTTGGGGAAGTCTGAGGAATGAACCTGTTATCAACAGCGGAAGGAACAAATATTTCCCCATACATGTGCAGTTAAATAGGTAGAACCAAAAATCTTCTAGGCAATATAATAATTTGGCAGAAAAATAAAATAAGAGACATCGCAATTTTCAACGTGGGAAAACCCCCAATTAGAGGGACAAAAAACCCACGGGACCTAGTCCAGCAAAAAACTTCCACTATGATCAATGGGAATACAATCAGTCTTCCTAGTAGCACTAGGGAATCTCAACAATCAACAAAATACTCACCCAAAGGGCGGAATATAACCATATAACTCCACAATATGGGTATCACAAAATAGCCACCAGAGAAGGCAATAAAATTAACAGGCTATATTAAACTATCAGACTCAACATCAGGAACAACATACTAAATTTTCGTGATAAACGGAGTACATTTACCTATCTGATGATGAACCCTGTAGTGCCCTTTTCTTCTTTTCTTTTTCCGCGCAGCGGTGTTCCTCGTCTCTCTCACGGTTTCCTTTTTTCAATTCAATCAAACGCTACAGTACCGTTTTGCTTTTATTCCTTCTTTTCTGTTTTCCTTTTTTTTTTAACTAGTTGTTGGGCTTGAGTTAGGAAGCCCACCAACACTTAGATAGTGCAGTAATCAATCAAATCCTGCAGTCAGAAGCTTTCTGATGGATGCACGGCAGCATAACAGATTTTGTGCTTCTGCTGGGTATAATCTTAGCCTTCTTCACAAGGATTAGGGTACAACTTCATCACTAGTAGAAGCTGCAGAATGTTTTCAGGCAGTACACTTTCTTGAAGAATCTGCAACAGTTGAACCTTTCAGATGATTGATTCTATTGACCT
>JAVHNL010000597.1:0-43467 GCA_031216105.1 Dalbergia cultrata
TAACTTAGAGACACTTGATCTTGGTGGAGCTGGACTAGGGGGGAGTATCCCACCAGAAATTGGTAATCTCGCCAAACTCACTTTTCTCGATTTGTCCCTCAATAGTCTTTCGGGTGAAATACCTCATTCTCTGGGAAACCTTACCCGCTTAATATTCCTTGATTTATCTAACAATTCCATAAGTGGGCAAATACCTTTGTCAATTGAAAGCCTTGCACAGCTCACCACTACCTACCTCGATTACAACCTCATTAGTGGTGAAATACCACCAACACTTGGATGTTTGCCACAATTAAGAACATTAGGTCTCAGCCACAATAATCTCTCTGGAACAATGCCCTGCTCTCTTACAATTTTTCACATGGATCCAGAAAAATCCTTATCCATTTCATACAATAATTTAAAAGATGTCGCTCCATATGCTTTCAAATGCCAAGCTTGCTCAACTCACGGCAAGAAAAATAGCAAAGTAGTGCACCATCTAGCCATAGTTCTTCCTGTCCTCCTTTCACTGATCCTTGCCTTCTTATTGCTCATGTATCTAAAGGCAAGCAAGAGCAAACAAGTAAACCAAACAACAGCGAAAAATGGGGATTTGTTCTCCATATGGAATTATGATGGACACATAGCATTTGATGACATCATTAAAGCAGTTGAAGATTTCAACATGAAGTATTGCATTGGAACAGGTGCATATGGGAGTGTTTATAGGGTGCAATTACCTAGTGGCAAGGTTGTTGCCTTGAAAAAACTTCATGGTTTTGAAGCGGAGGAGCCTGCTTATGATAAGAGTTTTAAAAATGAAGTGAAAGTACTATCAGAGATAAAGCACCGGAATATTGTAAAGCTCTATGGGTTCTGCTTACATAAAAGGAGCATGTTTTTGATCTATCAGTATATGGAAAAAGGAAGCTTGTTTTCTGTGCTATGTGATGATGCAGAAGCTGTGGAATTAGACTGGAAAAAGAGGCTTAGCATTGTTAAAGACATTGCACATGCTCTATCCTATCTGCATCATGACTGCACCCCTCCAATTGTGCATAGAGACATAACTACTAGTAATGTCCTACTCAACTCTGAATGGCACTCAACTGTTTCTGACTTTGGAACCGCCCGACTTCTCGACTTTGATTCATCCAACCAAACTATAGTTGCTGGAACTTGTGGATATATCGCCCCAGGTAAATTACTTGTATTCTTTTGTTCCTATTCTTTTTCGTTTACAATCTTTAGTTTATTTGACTCTATAAAGAGCATGCCTAGTTCATATATAACCTGACAAGTGGACTATTGTTATGCAAAGTTTATACTAATTGTAGAATTTGTTCAATTAATTTAAATTTTAACCCCTTTTCTTTTGTTTTTATCATTAATCCCCTTAAGTTGATATTTTCAATGCAGAGCTTGCCTATGCTATGGTTGTAAGTGAAAAGTGTGATGTTTATAGTTTTGGAGTAGTGGCACTTGAAACATTAGTGGGAAGACATCCTCAAGAAATTCTGTCATCACTGCAATCTACATCTACTTGTGATATCACACTTTGTGATGTACTGGACCAACGTCTTGCTCCACCGGATTTAGCGGTTTTACTGGACATAGTTCAGGTAGCCATTATGGTATTTGCATGCTTGAACCCCAATCCATGCCACCGACCATCAATGAAATTTATCTCCCAAAGTTTTCTAATTCAGCAAACTCCATTGAACATTCCTTTGCGCGAAGTTTCACTGCAACAACTCAAAAGTCAAGAGTTATTTACACTAGTCAACTTCTCAAGATGAAATTTCAAAGTGAAGTTCATCTGTCAGCATTTAAAATAATCTTATTTTATGTTTCAATTTTTAGACGATCCAAATGTATCAAGATGTAAGATAACGTTTATAAAATAAGAGTGCCTTATTTCGATTTATTGCTGTGAGACCAATTTGGTGTTATTTTATTGGAATCACTAACACGCACTTCTTGTTAGAATGACTGCCAATACCAATATCCATCATCATCTCCACGCAAATGTCCGTCTACTAGGAAGTATAGACCCACCCACTGTGAAAAAAACAAAAAACTAACACGCACCAAGAAAGTTGCATGCAGTTCTTCAAAGTTAAAGAGTTGAATCCAAGTCAAGGTCAAACAAATGCAGTGGCGTGACATATGGGTAAGGCGCAGTCAATGGGGCCAAAGCACTCAAATCATACGCTTAAGCTTTTTATGTGAGTATTAAAGAAAGAAATAAATTACAGATCAGCTGCACAGAGCATAAAAGTTCCGATTTGGATATCGACTCTGAAAAAAATAGCATTCATTGGGAAATCACATCATAACTGAGTAATCGGACATTTGCGTACGTGTGCGTAGAATTAGAATGCAGTCTTGTGCTTTTAATACCTATGTGCTAGAAATATGGAGTGCGTTTCTTGTTATTGTTATTATTATTATTTCAGGTGTGATTCAATCACAAGAGTTGGGGTATTACCCAAACTCACCAATATGGATTTATCCTACAATGATATGATCTTGAAGGTGTGATACCCTCTTCAATAGGAAACCTTAGTAAATTAGTGCACTTAGACTTGTCTTGCAACAACATTCAAGGCTTCATTCCCAAGAGCTGGGGCTGCTAAAAAGTCTTGTTACTTTGTATCTATCCCAAACCGGAATCACAGAACCAGTACCTACAACTCTTGGTGGATTATCCAATCTCACTTATTTGAATATGCATGGAAACCACATTAGTGGGAACTTGCCAACTTCACTCACAAATCTTACCCAATTAGTTGTGCATGACATTTCCTCCAATCTACTTGTTGGCTCTCTCCTTTCTCATTTAGGTTGACTGACTAGTTTGCATCAGTTGATCCTATACAACAACTATATGGGAAAAAGACTAAAGAAAAAGAAGCAGTGTTGTCAGGGGAAATGATGACAGGTTGGCCGACCAAGCAGTTGCCACCGGATGTGTTGCTGTCTCCAATCCCCTCACATAGCCAATAAACGCCTGACGCGTGGCAACATGACAATTGAATAGGCAAAAAGGGAGGATGAATAGGCCAATGAGACAAAATAGATAGAGCCATGAAAATAGTGAGCTAGGGACATATAAATACCCATAAGGACAAAGAATGGGGGCTTGGTGAGAAAAAAGGGGAAGAAACACACTTAAGTGAGTGATACACGAGAGAAGTAACGAAAAAGAGAAACCATACTCCCTTTATGTCTTGATCCTTCTAGCTCGTAGCGTTCAATCGAATCGTGACCAAAACATTTGGTGACTCCACTGGGGAGCCGTGAAGGACAACAATAGGAAAGATGGTGGAGCCTTCGTTTTCTCTCCGTTTAGGGGACGCTTCATCAGAGGAGAGTGGAGAGCGCTTGGCATTCGAAGAACGGAATCACGAGCATGACTCTTTCCACAGTTCTTCCCACGAAAGCCGTAGTAAAGAGATGGAGATGAGTCATCGTAGGTGTCGGTTCCGAGGCAAGTATGGGCTCACCTTTTCACAGCTATAGGGAGTGAAGGCAGGGAGAAGAGAGATCACAGGCAAGGTACTATCAAGAGCAAAGAAAAGACAAAGGAAGACTGTGCAACGCGTAGTGGTGTTGCGAGCACTGTTAAGGAAGTTGTCCGAAAAGGAGAAGGGAGAAAGAGAAATGGATAACCCAAGAGGAGGTGCTTAGGTTACTGGAAAAGTTAAAAGGTAATAGAGTAAGAGAGTATGACCTGGAATCGCCCAATCCCATGCACATTGCATGCATACCCTATCCTATGGGGTATTAACCACCTACCTTCCATAAGTTCGATCGATCAAGGGGCGCGCAAGAACCCTTAATGGCCTTCGTGGATGACTTGGAGGTGTATAGGGAGAGTAGGAGCTACGCATGAAAGAGTTCTCGAAGTCCCTCACGGAAAGGGTATTCACTTGGTATACTAAGTTGTAACTAGGGTCATTGTAGTCTTGGGAAGATATGGTAGCAGGTTTTTGTAGCAAGTTTCTTGAGGAAGAAGGAAAGGTCCATGTGATGGACTTAGGAAGGATGAAGCAGCACAAAGGGGAGCCCTTGGCAGCATTCATAAAACGGTGTAGGGATAAGGCATTGCAATGCAAGGAGACTTTGTCGGAAGCTGACTTAGTGTATGGTTACATAAAAAATATAGAAGATGGGTCTAGGGTGTTCCTCCAAATGAATGGGATTTCTACCTTTGTGGAACTGCTGAAGAGGGGAAATGATGTCACAGAATTGATCAATTACCAAGGAAATAGACCTAAAGGGAAGAATGTAGTGTACAAGGTTTAGTCGGTTAGGGAGCAAAGTAAAGAAAGGCGAGGAAGCTATAGGCAGGAAAGCTACAAGGGCAACCATTCGAGGTAAAAGAGAGAGTGGAGAGGGCGTATTGGACCACAACATGCGAGGCTCAGAATAGAAATGGAACCACTAGTGTTTCTAGAGGTCCCTTTACTAGTGTAGAAGGTATGTGAATTGGTTGATGCATGGATAGAAGAAGGTTTACTTAAGCTTGTGGAGGAGCACAAACAGTTCACAACAAGGGCAAAAAGAGACGTTGGCTTCTGCTATGTCCATGACTTACACACCCATGGACTTATTGATTGCAGGCAAGTACGGAGGATATTTCAAAGGGAGAAAAAGGTTAGTAGGAAAATCCTACCTCAGGGAAACAACAGCATACATAGCCAACTGTTACCTCAGTATGCGATAAATGTGGTGATAGAAGGCGATGCAGTAATGGAACCCATGGATTGTGAAGAGGAGACAGCAATGAAGCCGAAGCACGCGATGAAAGAAGTGCTGATAGGCAGAATACTCGAAATAAAAGCTATGAATGTTTGTTGAAGACAACTAGGGTTTGACAAAGGGGCACAGAGAAAAGCGGCAAAGGCATTAGTAGACATAGCGGAGTGGAGAGGGATAACGGGTTTAATGGTGTTCCACTTGAACACTTTGCGAAAGTGCATGTGAATGCCATACTTTTAAGAGAAAACAAAAGGACGATGGAAGTGCCGCTACATAATTTGAGGTGCTAGGTTTATCAAGGGAAATGATATGCCCAACTGATCTGTTATTGAACACGTTTCCAAGTAAATTCGTTTAGTGAGTGGGAGTAGTGAAGGTGGCTACACAAGTAGGGCCAATAAAATCTATGGATACTTCCAAGTACTGGAGGAGATGCCTAGCTACCATATACCATTGGGCTGCCTATGGATACATAGCCATGGATGTGTACCTTCCACCTTGTATCAATGTATCAAACCGCGTCAAAAGGGAAGGATGTGGAGATTGTAGCAATTGAGTCCCCATTTGATGAACACAAAACTCATTTGGTAGAAGCTACCTTCTATGATGACTGGGCAACACAAGGGACCAACACTTTGGTTCAGTACCGTGGAACATCATTAGGATATTGATGGAAAAAAGAGAAGGAGACTAACAACAAGAATAAGCTGGAGAAAGAAGAGGAACAGGACGAGGTTCAAGAGTCACTATCTGGTAAACCTAATTAGAAGAGCAAGCAAAAGTGTGAACAAGAGAATACTAGTTGGAAGAATATGAAGAGGGTTGTTGCTCCGAACAACGCAATATGTTGGAGGATCTTATAGGGATTCACAGGGTGAAGAAGGTTGGAGTCATCAAATCTAGTTGACCTCATAAATTGAAAAGGAGACGCTAGTATAAAGGCGAAGGAGGTACAAGAGGCGCCACCTGTGTTCCAAGATTCACCAAAATCGCAGGTAGAAAGTCTAGAAAAGATATTACTAGAGTGCACAAACGAGAGACAATCGCACCCAATCTTTATTAGTGCAGGACTTTGAGGAAAGGATAAGACGGAGATTATAAGATTATTGCAAAAGTTTAAGGATGTTTTTGCATGGGAATTTGATGAAATGCCAGGGTTAGACACCTCATTAGTTGTGCACAATTTAGCACTCAAACCTGGAGCAGTACAGATAAAGCAAGGGACTAGAAAGTTCAACCCTGAAGTAGAATTACAAATAAAAGCAGAAATGGAGAAACTCCTTGGAGCAGGCTTTATAAAACCCATTCAGCACCCAGAATGGTTAGCTAATATAGTCCTGGTTAAGAAGAAGAATGGGCAGATCAGGTGTTGAATGGATTTCAGGGACTTCAATAAGGCACGCCCAAAGGATAACTTTCGACTGCTGAATACTGATAGCCTTATAGATGCCATGGCGGGCCACGAGCATTTTTCACTTATGGATAAGTTCAGCGGATATAATCAAATCTACATGGCAGGGGGTGAAGTAGAAAAAATTGCCTTCAGAACACCGTTTGGTAACTTCTTTTACGTGGTGATGCCCTTTGGGCTAAAGAACGCGGGTGCCACATATCAATGTGCTATGACGGCTATCTTTCATAACAAGCTCCACAAGAACTTGAAAGACTATGTGGATGGCTTAGTGATCAAGTCTCGAAGGCAATAAGACCATGCGCAAGATTTAGAGCAAGTGTTTGAATGGTGCAAGATGTTTAAGTTAATGATGAACCCGCATAAATATGCATTTGGAGTTTCTCCAGGCAAGTTTATGGGATTTAAAGTGCACAAGGAAGGCATATCAATGGAAGGAGGGAAAGTGAGAGTGATAAAAGAAATGAGGAGCCCAAGAAACCTTAAAGAGTTGCAAGGGTTCCTAAGGAAGGTGGGGTATGTGAGGTAATTCATACCAGTGTTGGGGGAGATCACCCACCCCTTCAAAGGTTTGCTAAGAGGTAAAGGTCCTTTTATTTGGCAACAACGGCATCAGGAAGCATTTAATAAAATCAAGAATGAGCTAACTTTTAGCCAAGTCATGACATTACTGGCCTCAGGGAAGCTTTTACTCCTATACCTCACAAAAACATATGCCTCTGTTGGTGGGTTATTAGTATAGGAAAGGCAACGTGTTGAAAGACCCATATACTACATCAGCAGGGGCCTGAGGGAGCCTGAGGAAAAATACCTACCGCATGAAAGGTTGTGCCTTGCCCTTGTATATGCGGCACAAAAGTTTAGACATTATTTCATAGGACATCAGGTCCATCTCATTTCGAAAACTCATGTGTTTCAATACCTACTCTGTCACCAAAGCATGTCACGGAGAATAAGTAGATGGGCACTCATCCTTAGTGAGTTTGACATTGAGATAATGCTCCCTAGGGGGATCAAGAGCTAGGCACTTGCCGATATGATGGTGCTTCTCCTAGAAGAGCGATATGAACCAAGTGAGCCGAGCTCGATGGATGATCCAATAGACGTTAATATGTGTGAGGAACCCCTAAGAGGAGCGTTGTGCTTTGATGGGGCCCCATCACAGGCAAACGAAGGAGCAGGCTTAAGGATAAGCTTGGAAGATGGACAAGAGGTGATTGTTAGTCACAAACTAAACTTCCCCTGGACAAACAACAAGGCAGAATACGAAGCTCTAATCAAAGGGCTCCGGGTCAACATCAATCTGAGGGTAAGACACCTCTAAGTAAGGGGAGACTGAAACCTAATATTAAAAAAGTGCAAGGAGAATATGGTATGAAGGAGCCTTCATTAGCTGTCTACCAGGAAAGAGCTCTAGAGCTAGTAAAAAACTTTACACAGGTAGAATACATGCACATCCCAAGGGCAAGGAATAGAGAAGTGGATGCATTAGCAATGCTAGGGGCGAAGGCGAAACTAGGCCAGGCAGTCCTTATTCACAAAAATGACGGACCTTCATGGGGTGTTGCTTGGAAATCAAGGTAGAAGAAAAAGATTGGCAGGGCTTTATGTGCCAAAGTAACATAAGGATTTTTGAAGTACTTAGGAAGGATGTACAAAAGAGAAGGGGAAGGGCTACTTATGAGATGCGTAACGATTGAAGAATGGATAGAAGAAATCACTGTTTTCCATAAAGAAATATGTGGAGTACAGAATGGGAGCCTACACAAGAAGATGTAAAGGCTAGGATACTATTGGCCAAGCATAAAGAAAGATGGCGATGACATACAGTGGGGATGCTTAGCCTGTAATAAGGGAAGGGAGAAAGAAGAGGTGAACTTTGTAGATAGAGGGAAAGATTGGATATGCTCCCTGCTAGACTTTCTTGAGCAAGGATTATTACCAGAAGATCCTAGGGAAGTTAAAGGATTGCAAAGAAAGGCGACCGGGTATCAAATTAAGGGAAGAGAATAGGAACGATTTTCAGGGGAACTTATGCATTGTCTAGGGGAGAGGAAAGCCAGAAAGTACTGAAGTCTATTCACGAAGGGGAATGTGGAAAGCATCAAGGAAGAAAGGCATTAGCAGTGGAGGTTCTCAGGATAGGTTATTTTTTTCCCATACTTGACCTGGATTCTATGGCAATGACCAAGAGTTGCCAAATATGTTAGAGGCATGCTAATAGAATCCATGTTCCGGTGGTGGGGTTACACTCCCCATTTTCATCGTACCATTTCCACACTTGGTGCTTTGATTTGTTAGTCCAATCACCCTGCAATCAAGGGGGAAAAGTGGATTATGGTGGGGACAGAGCAATTCAAAAAGTGGGTAGAGGTTATGGCGGTCAAGGAGGCCAAGGCCGAAGTTATAGTGCAGTTTTTGAGAGACAACATCATTTGCCATTTCAGATTGCCAAAGAAAATTATATCAAATAATGAGACCTCATTTATCAACCAACGTGTAGAGGATCGTTTACAATATTACAAGGTAGCACATGATAAGTCAACTCCATATCACCCCTAATCTAATGGGTAAGCAGAAGCTTCTAAAAAGCTACTGATAAAAATATTAGCCAAGATGGTGCAAGATGCAAACGCGGATTGGAGCGAGCATCTCCTTTTAGTGCTTTGGGTATACCTCACAACTAGATACGGGACAACCTGGGCCACCTTATTTTCTCTAGTCTGTGGTACAGAAACCATGCTACTCGCCAAGATCATAGTGCCATCAACAAGAGTGAAACTAGGTGAAGGAGAAGATAATGTCACAACAGCAAAACTGGCTAAGGAAAAGTGAGAGATGGTTAGGATTGTAGCACAAACATATAGAAGAATGGTCACTTTAGCATACGAAAAAGTTGGTAAAGCCCTAAACATTTGAAGAAGGCGACTTACTATTAAAGGCTAATGCAATTATGAGAAATCAATACACCTCCAAGTGGGCACCAAAATAGGAAGGACCATATATAGTAGAAATGGTAAGTCCTAGTGGTTATTGCACCTTGATCAACCTTGACAATGATAGGAAGGTCGGACCTTTGAACTTTTAGCTCATTAAGAAATATTATGCATAGAAGTTTGTAAAGCTTCATTTTATTTGATAATATTATTAGAATATTTTGGTGTTAATAGGGATGAATGTCTATTAAGAAATATTAGCATAGACCTTTGAATCTTTGCCACGCGAGCCTCTGTTGCCATATTGTGTGTGAGACTATACCACCGCTAGGTGATAAAAATCTCTATCTGCACAAGCTGTTGCCGCTGCAGCTTTGCAAGGCAACACTACCACCTGGTGAGGGAAATACTCGCTTATGCGAGCTATTACCGCTAGGTTGCGTATAGGGCAACATCATCATCACAACAAAGCGTTCGCTACACCGCTGCTACCATCACACCCCTTATCACTATTGCAGGTGAAAATATTGTGTCAGTGTCGCCCCATCATTCGGATTCCTGACCCTAAACTTACTTTCCACCTCATTAGTCTAAAGGCTTCCATAATGTGCTAATAAGGCAAATAATTGACTTATACGGTGGACCGCCACACCAATGAGACAATCACCACTTCCTTTTTGTTATTTATCATGCATAGACTTGTTTCATCCTCATCGATTTAATATTACCACGTGGTTACCAAGATGATGGTCCTTAAATAAAAAAATGCCCAATTACTAATCCCATTTGTAACATGGTATGGATATTGTTGCAGATTATATAATTGATAAATTTTAGGAATCAAGACTCATATGTATCAAATGACCATTGAACTTAGCATGTAAATTTGATAAATTTTAGGAATCCAGACTTATATGTATCAAATGACCATTGAACTTAGCATATAAATTGAATACATTAGAACCATACCGCTCCCTATTATGGAAAAAACCAACACCTTTGCATTTTTTTTTTCCAAATGAATATGTTCTTATATAACAAAACAAGGATATGATAGTTACACCTACATAAAGAAACCAAAAGCAAAATCCTAATTCACTAAAGATCCAGAAGAGGAACATCAATAGCTTATGTCAAAGCCAAATATTTCTCCAAACACAAATGATGAGAAGCCTCCAGAGTGGATTAGGACTCCTTTAGGCTCGCGATCTCTACAGCCAAGCGATTTGATTCAACATGAATAGATTCCTTCTTGGCAACAACACGGGCCAAAGAACTAAGAAGTGAGTCTCAGGAAAGGGAAAGAACCCTATGTTCCATTTCACTTATCCAATTCGGATCATAAGTGAAGTCACGAAAGTCATCCAGCAAGAATGCAAACTCTACATGAAGCTAAGAGGCAAGAACTTGAATGGAATTTCGTTTCACCAAGAGAAGAAATTCTTCCAAGACGTCATAGGCTGAGCCGCAATGAATAGGATGAGTTTAAAGGAAATGGATGGGTAGGTTGATAAGAATGAGACCAGGACGTCATGGATCTCAAGAAGAAACGGACACCGAATATCAGAGAAATGGTCTTCCATTTTCAAAATAGGTAGACAACTTACCAAAAAAAGAGGGGGGAGCGAGGTAAGAAAGTCAATCGACAGTAAATGAAAAGAAAACAAAAAAATAAAAGAAAAGAGAAAGAAGAATAGAAAAGAAGGTATGGACAAAATACCTGGTTTGAGAGAAACATCTGCCTTGGGTGACATATCCTTATTAGCAAAAGACAGATTAATGACGACAATTTCCACAAGAGGGGAACTTGATCCAACAACAACTACAAAAGGAGCAGTGGTCACAGGCTTAACCTTAAGAGCCTCAGCTTGTAGTGGCGACCCTACAAGAGAAGTTTCTACCGGATGACCCTATGAATGAACATGAATAGAGACAGTGGATGCGGAAAGAATCCCCATAAACTCATTATAAGGCCAGTGTCATTCAGTAAAACATCATCGCCCAAGTTGGCATCACCCTTATTAGCTATCTCTGACCGCGTTTTGCTAGGAGCCCTTGGAGTAAAACGTGGATTAAAAGTTGGACGAGCCTCATTGGTATTAACATTGGGGCTCCCTAAGGTCTCAGACACCATCGCTTAGGGAGAACCCCGCATCTCAGTAGGGTGGCATATCTGGAGCACCAGTAAGAACCCCTGACAAAAAACAACACATCAAACTAACATTATAAAGTACAATCAACGACAATAATAACATAACGAATGAGAAGGTACCTGTAGAACTCAATGGCCTGGGAGGAGGTGCGAGGCAAGTTGAAGAAGTATCACTTTCACCATGATGATAGAAAGCAGCACACATTATGAAAAAAAAGAGAAGAATGAGCTCCTCTTGATGGCATTCTCATGCGGGTGGCAGCTTGGGTTAAAGCACATGTACGGGAAGAAATTGGTTTTGGATAAGGATGAGGAGAAGGAGCACAAATAATTTCCCGATCATGGGTCGATGGAATTTTCACCTGAATGCGCTTTGAGCCTTGATCAATTGCGGTAGTAGGCGCTTATTTCCCTTTACTTACAGGGAGCAAACAATAGTAAAGGTCTGATCTCAAAACAGAGAGCAGGCGGCAGGAGAAAGGGTGACCCAGAGGCCGCTTTGCATCATGGAGGTCTTAGATCAGGGCGCACCAATAGGCATACTATTCCTCATAAGCACCCACCTTGTTACCAGAATAAGGGACTAAGTTAAGATCAGGGTATGCGTCTTCAAGGGGCTGTTTAAGCAAAGCAAATTAATAAGGGATTCTAGCGGTTGAAGCTCCATTGCCATTTTTGAAAGCATTAAGTCCCACCCAAGTTAGTGGACAACATGGTCAGGGCAGTATAAATAACGGAAAACAAAACCGCTTGGGTTACTAAAATGGTCTCGCGTAACAAAGCCTAGAAAAGCCTCACTTTACATGCCAAACACCAAAAGTCATAAACGCCTTTAGAAGGAGGGTCAGCGCAATTTCAAAGATTGGGGCATGAAAGGTCATAGACATGGGAAGGGCACTCGAAACTGCAAAAAGAAGTCAAGTAAGGGCAGAATATGAAACTTTTCTCATTGTCTAGCACATGTTTCAAAGGGATTGCTGGCCTACCACCCTTCTCGCTAGTCCCTCACCAAGTCCATAGGCAGGGGGCTACAAAGTGCAGATTGTCGCTCCAAAAATCACAAGGAAACCAACAAGGCGGACTGTATTCCTAGAAATGCTTAAAGAGAAATAAAGATAGGAAAGTGGCATCCAAGAAACTATTAAGAGAAAAGCCACCATGGGAGATTTCCATCTACTTATGGACTTGATCTAATCAAGCGTACAAGCCATCAAAGAAAATGGAGGCAAGTAAAAGGCGAATGCTGGCAGCTAGTATCACTGAGAATAAATACACTCCCGGACTCATAGATTCAGTGAAAGGACTAGGGAAAACATAGCGGTCCAACCAAAATGCTACCGATGCCTGGAGTTCGATGATAGTGTTATAGTGAAAGCCCACTTGGTGCTGATCCATGTCCTCTTCACCTACCTTGATTGACTCATAGTACCCAAAAAAGTAGCGGATATAACCAGCATAAGTTTGCTTGGCCTGGGATTGGAGCCTTCACGGATCTTTTAAATACTGAGCAGCGAGAATGACATATGAAGGGAATGACATCTTCAAAGAAACCAAAATCCCTAAAGCATGGCAACTTCCACATCATGTGGGCATCTTTTAGGGTAGGAGTAAATTCACCCCAGGTGGTGAAGAAGGTATGAGTTAGATGACTCCACCGTTGAACTAACTGCTCCATGTCACTTGAGCACTTGATTACGTCCAAACAAGATAATTGGTATATAGCGTCCTTGTTACCAACTGCCTCCAGTCGTGCCACAAAATCCCCACTGCTTGGAAAGATGTCATCCACCCACTCAGCGCAGTTCTCTACCTGGCCGAAATGGCACACAAAGTTCATTGGGCTCCAAGGGAATTCTCCCTGCTTTAAACGAGTGCGAAACTTGGAATTGTCCAAATCAGAATCGCGAGCCTCTGGTGCCAAGTATCAATTTTGAACAACTGCATCATCCTTAGGGCGCAACACAGGATGATAGCCGAAAAGATCATCGCCTGAGTCAGTAACACCAAACAACACAATGAGTTCCGTTTAACATAGCTAAAAGAAACTACTTTGTAAAGCAAGGAAAACCATCACCTGATCGGGGATGTCAAACGTAGGGGGATTAGGCTCCTCTTCCAATAATTGACATTTACCATGAGCATTGAAAGACCGATGAGTGTAAGTGCTAGTGACAAGCTAGTAGTTGAGGCCAAAAGGGAGGTCATTCGGGCGAGTAAAATGAGGAGAATGCTCACCAAAATCAAGGTAGTCAACCTCAGGGCTAGCCATGATGTGATGATCACTTCCCGAGAGATAAGGAGAAGTGGAATATGTCATGATTCGACTTGGGAACATGACTGACACATGAGGAATCTCATCCTTATGTAAGCCTTCTAGGTGACATGTCTCTCTAAATGCATGATTTATCAAAATATTCAATATTAAAACATAGCTTTTTTTTTAAATACTTATTTAAATCCTTATCCAGGATCGAATTTTTGAAATCATAAATCTGAAATACTTTAATATACAAAGCTCTAAAGTCCTCTTAATCAATCTCTAAAAATCTGTTTAACACTTGAAAACTAAATTATTAATACATCTCTAGTTCATTACATAAATCTTCGATCATAGTCCCAATTTCAAATCCATACTTAAACTCTAAAAACGTATATGGAGATACATGAACTTTAAAAATAACTACAATATCTCAAAGTACATGCATGGATTGGATCCTGCCTACATATCTACTGGAGCACTTTACTCTAACATAATCCTACTCTAGGCCTTACTGCAAGGTAAAACTCACCACTAGAGTAACTCCGTCTACTGAAGCAGTGACAACGGTATCTGTACATGAAACTATGAGAAGAAAGGGAGAAGGGTAAGTCAATGGACTCAGTGAGAGACTTCTCACCCATCACCCACATGGGACAACCAATGAATATAATACACTATACACTACCAGGAAAAATACCTTTAGCGGCGGTTTTTATTTCCTTTCGTGGCGGTTCTAACCTCCGCTAAATCCCCTCCACGACGCTTTCTCAACCGTCGCTATATCATCCATTGCCAACCCCTATCGCGGTGGTTAGCGCCAATCGTTGGAATAATCGCCACCAAAGGTCACGTTCCAATAGCGGCAGTTTTAAACCACCGCAAAATGTCAAATGTCAAGTGAAGCTGAAAATTACGGCGGTTTCAAACCGCCACCAAAATTTCCAAAAAAATAATATGTTGTGAGCATTGCAGCTATTTGAACCGCCGCAAGTGAAACCTTCCATAATCTCATGAATAATATAACGGCGGTTAGAAACCGCCGCAAATGAAATAGCAATCTCATGAATAATATAACGGCGGTCAGAAACTGCCGCAAAATAGAAAAGATGGGTAAGTTGCGTTTGTGATTGCGGTGGTTTAAACCGCCGCTAATTGGTAATATAAAATGTTTTACTCTTTTGTTTTCTTTAACCTGGTCAATATAACTTCCTTTCTATTAGAAATACTTTCAAACATCCACAAAATTTAAATGTAAAGCAAATATTAAAATTACAATAATTCATTACTTATAATAGAAAGTATCTTATAATTGATAATATATCATAATGTCTTATGTCTTAAACATTTAAAGTTTTTACAAAATCATAAAATAAAACAAGTACTTATAATCATCTAACATCATAGAAAGTAAAGTTCCATAATTCTAAGATTAATGAACAAAGACACAATAATATACTAATTGTTGGACGGTCCCTCATTTGCTGGGTCATGGCTAGCAGAAGAGGAGGGTCGTCTTGTTGGCCTTGGTGATTCCAAGTCTTCAACCTAAAATTGAAAAGAAAAATATTTAGCCATAATCTTAAAACCATGGCACAATGTAAATTAATGCTTATTTATCATCAAGTTGCTTGCCATGTCCTATGGTTGGGTTTTGCTTTGGCAGCTCAACAATTTATCACGTCACAATTGAAATTAAAGTGTTAAAAAATTCTTAAGGCTTTGATAGCATATTCGTTTAATGGTAAGTTCAATCAAATTTTGAAATGCTTCATTTTGATCTACCTTGAGGTCATAGCTTTTAAGTTGTAGTCTACACAAAATCCTACATAACCAATTTCTTTCTCTTTTCCAATAGAATTTAAATTTGTTGAATATGTTTACAGTGTAAATTATAAGGAATTTGAATCTTAAACTGATATGTTATTTTTGTCAAGGTATGGTCCACAAATGTTTGAATGAATGTATAGGGTAAATGATGGTATTAATACTTTCATAATATGATATGCATGACTATATGCAAAATGAATGTATAGGGTAAATGGCGGTATTAATACTTTCATAATATGACTATATGCAAAATGAATGAAAATAAGCTCAGAGCCACCACGTGTAATGCTCTACATAAGGACTTAACTCCTTTCCACTATTAGACTAGAAGAACATTCAAGCATTAATCATTGTTATGTGTTTTTCTTCTTCTTTTCCACACACAAAAACTAGCTTGCAGAAGAAATTAATTCAACTATATATGGCTGCATTAGATACCAAGATCCTGTTCATTGGAGGCACTGGATACATAGGAAACACTACCAGGAAAAATACCAGTGTGTTGTTGCCTTAATTTAGTTAGTCTTCAGGGTGCTGCCGCTTTAATTCAGTTAGTCTTCCCTGTTTTCCAATTTTCTCATATACATTATGCTCATTTTCCTCTTATGACAGTTTTCTAACTCCACAGTGTCCTAAAAGATCTAAAAATCCAACAGGTGCATGATCATATTAGAGACAAGTCCATCTAGTTTCAGAAGCAGTTAAAGTGTAAGGAAATCCAAACTGGGGTCGTTTCAAGATCTTTTAGGAAACATGTAATGTAATTAAATAAAATCAATGTTATCCATCTTCAACATGCTATAAATAATCCCAAAACTGAATCAAATCAAAACGAAATGAAACTCCCGAATCTCAAAAACTCAAAAAGAAAGCATAAGCTAAGAGACCCTAACCATGACTAAAATACTAGTTAGACCACCTTAACCAAATAAATCTATAGCTTGCATATGTTATAATTAACAATAATAATGATCCTGATAAGGGACTAGTAATATACACAAGTAAACAAGGTGAATATGTAACCACTTCAACAAAACCAAAAGGCAAATTCAAAGCATGTGTGTAATAAGTATGTTCTCAAAGAAGACAGCATACTATGCATTATAGCTAATTCAAGTATAAGTAAAAAGTTCATCTCATAGGGTAAATAGATTTAGCTACCCTGTTCTCCCCAACAGTAGGAAAATCAGATGGCACTGCACCACCCAAGTAGTGTGTGATAAATTAGTTCAGTTGGGCTTGAAGCACTGAAACTACTGCTTTGTTCTCTTTCAATTCTGCTTCCATTTGTTGAATTTTAGCAGAATCTGAGCCATGATTGCATGAAGACGTCCCTCCACAATGGCTGGAAGCAGAACTAAAGACATGAGTTAGGCAAACCCCAAATCCTATACCTTGCACACGACCAGGGTGCTCCTTCCCAAATAACTTGCTAAAAGCATCGTCATTTGAAGTATGTTGGGAAGAAGCCCTTCCCTCTCAAGGATAGCAAATTGCTCCTACATATACAAATTGATCATTTTTAGTATTTGTTCACAATATATATGTTAGAATTGATAACTTTACAATATAAACTAGAAAAAAAAAATATAATATTTCTTACACTTTTTTCTCTAGCATCATCATTAACATAAGATCCATCCTTCTTTTTGTGGCTAATTGGGTACATCTGACTCCTAGTATAGGTCCACTTATTTGTAACTTCCTATAATATTTTGTAAGGTTAGTAACATGTCCAAATTAGTTTAGTATTAAAAATCAATAAAGATTAGTCAATGTTAATTACATACCAGCTCATCTTGTTTCCTAGCCATTGACTTAGACCCGAGGGTATGAGGAATCATTTGTTTTTGTCGATTGGCAGCATTTTTATCACATATTTCCTGTAGCATTACAAAAAAGAAAGCAAGCTGAAAATAGGCAAAATAAGTACTATTAAGCATTTTAACA
This sequence comes from Dalbergia cultrata, assembly GCA_031216105.1. Lineage (NCBI taxonomy): Eukaryota > Viridiplantae > Streptophyta > Magnoliopsida > Fabales > Fabaceae > Dalbergia > Dalbergia cultrata. The sequence continues at coordinate 17,286 of JAVHNL010000597.1, forward strand.
TATATTCAATTACCAGAGTTTTATCCTTCATTCGATAGTTTATAAAAGATGCCCAGTGGTCCAACGAGATTCCTTTTGGACATGACTGAAGGTTTTGACTCCTACTCTTGTCAAAATCATAGTACTTGTTGAACAACTTGCACCGATCATCTTTCCATTTCTTGCCAATGTTTTTCAAAATGTACTCCTTATGATTCCCATCATTAACATCAAATTTTTTCTTCAAAGAATAAAGGACAAAAAAAAAAGGAGTAAGTATGAATAATACCAAACAATAAATGCAAAATGAATTTATTAAAGTGATTGTATTGCGAACCTGAATGGGTTCCCTGTAGACATTATCTTTATAAGTATCTGGAACTAGTGGTCATTTCTCATAACAAATAGGAAAATTTTTTAAATTTGCAGCAACTGTTCCAAGAAAGGATCCTAAAAGACCACCTGATTACCTAACTGGTTAGTTTGACTGATTCCCTTCTACCATCACCTTGGTCCCAGGTTCTAGCACCCAAACATCTCCAAGCTTTAATTTTCTATTTTGCACAACTTTATTCTCATCTAACATGTAAAAATAAACCAAAATATTTGAGTAACACAATCAAAGTAGGGATTAAAATACACACAAATTATGATAAAAGAAATGTTTCTTTTAAATGTATCATACATGAAAGGCTCATAATCTAATTAAATACATTTTACAGCACATGGCACCTGATTTTTTCACATTTAAAAGGACGCATGGTAAGGTGGAAAGAGAACAAGTTATTTTATTCCAACCTAACAGTAATATTGTATTATTGTTATTAATGTAATAATCCATATTTGATAAAAGGAAAATTGTCAAAGACCTAACAATGCATAATGTTCTTTTGTCTCTTCCTTGTGGAAGTGTGTATCTAACCTTTTGCTGACTTAAACTTATTTGAAAATTCTATTAGATAATAAAAACTACAATTTCTTGGCAAGAGCCTAGTAGCTTTGCTGCATGCCTTAAAACACTGACCGAAGCATTAAGGCTGATGAAGCTTGGAACAATTAAATAATCCCCACAAAACAGCAGCAAAACCTACTCCTCAAAACTGAAAAGAAATGCATCTCAGCTCAAAAAAAAAAAAAAAGAAGGAGAAAAGCACCTAAGTTTAACTCCTCAAAACTGAAAACTGAACACTGTTGTAACCATATCAACACTTCCATTTCCATATCTAATTCTCATAGTCAACCTTGAAAGCCCCATTATCATATTAATTTTAATTTCTTTTAGGACTATAGTGCAGAACCGATACCTACAGGACACATAAAAACTTATACGATGAAGTCGACAAAATAACAGCAGTAACCATTAGAAATAACAGTAGCAACCATTAGAAATAATAGTAGCATTATTAACTTGGGAAAGAAAAATAATAGAATACTTACCAACTCTTTTTTAGAGTTGTTATCATGCACAATATAGAAGTGTATATCAGAAGACATGATCGATTTAGGTATGGAGGTGAAGATGAAGTAGTTATTTGGATGGATAAGAAAATAAAGTGATATGATGGTTAACTTACGTGTGCCTCTTTATTATCTGTTAGACTTGTGTCTCAATTTAATTTATGATGGTTAACTAATATGTTCCAATGATCAACAAAGTTAACTAATCCATGTCACATTATATATTAGATATGTATGCACAAAATAGAGGCAATAAAAAATTAATTGTATCAAAATCATGTACCAATCACATCCATAGACCAATATTTAGATGCCTTTGTTACACATTCATTTGGTGGGAGATTTTGGGCTTCAATCTCAGTGGATGGAGAAGGTTCAGGCTCAATGGATGGAGAAGGCTCAGGGTCAGTGGATGGAGGGGCTTCAGGCTCAATGGATGGAGGAGATTTAGCTTGTTGAGCAGATGTATTTTCATGGCCTACTTCCTGGGATAATCTTCCAATTCCAAGTAAAAGCTCACTATTAAGTTGTCCATGTGGTACATTTATACTTGCACCCAAAGGCTTGGATAAAACAGGTGCAGATTTAGCCATAGAAGAAGATTTTGCCATAGAAGAAGAATACCTCTTTCTCTTGTGCATGTTTACTACCTGTAAAGGGAAAAAGAAAAAAGAGCATATCAGTATTTCAATGTAAAAATAAATAAAAAATCATCATACTCAAGAGAGATACATTATCACTATCCTACATATGATAGATATAAATTAGTTAATAGCATATTGACAACATATGTACAAAAGAGAGACTTTACCCTTATTTATTACAACACCATGTCGTCATTATCATCATCAATATTTTCATTAACAAGTGAATTTCGATGGTCAACATCTGTACTATTTCTTGCTAATTGTATATGTAAGACATTATTTGGAAAAAATTGCTCCAAGTTTTGGGATGGATAGCCCTCATTATCATAAATAATATCTTCATCTTCTTCACCCATGTCATACTCATCTCTTGGACTTATATGAACTGGTATGCTCCATCCTTTTTCTTTCTCATCATTAACATAAAAAACCATACGAGCTTCAGAAACCTTTATATATGGTTCATCGTCTTCATGTTCACCTGTGTGTATCAATCTACCATAGTTAATGGTAGTGAACCCCAACTTGCCTTTTTTCATGCCCCTTGGATTAGTGGTATTAGCCCATTCACATTTAAATAGTAGAATATTGAACGAGCCATTATAGTTAAGTTCAATAATGTCTACTAACTTTCCATAATAAGGCACCTCTCCAAATCTCATTTGGGAATCACTACTGCTTGAGTAACTTCTTGTTCCAAATGTACCAAAAACTCCACTATTTTGAGTTTTTAATCCTTTTTCACGTGCCACAGTTTAAAACTTGAATCCATTGACATTATATGCTGAGAACCTTCTTGCTTGGTTGATAGGGCCTTTGGCAAGACTAAGAAACACACCTCTTTGATAGTCTTCAAGATTATCGAGATTGTTTGCAATCTAAAAAAGCATGTTAAGTGTTAATCACAAATTTTAGAATGTAGGTGCAATATATGAAACAATGATTTTACGCGCCAGATTGTAGAACCAACCAATAAACTCTCTATGAACCTTTTTGTCTATCTCTGACATATTTCTTGTATGACTCCTTAGTCTCCTACGTATAATATTTCTAAATTCCCTATATAGATATAGAAATATTAGACATAAGAATGAAATGAGTTTTAACTATTGATAGTAGAAGCTTAAGAATTACTCACTGGAGATAAGGGTCAACTATAGGACAATTGATTAATACATGCCTATGAGCTTGCAACTTCTCTGAAGTTGTTAAATTGAAATATGATGAACCACCAACTGGCCTTCCTACTTGCGGAAACAATTCAGCTAGCCACGAATTAGGTTGAACACAATTGGGCTCATCATCAACACGATTAGGACGATTCCACCTTGGCTCAATGTTATCCAAGTACCTTGAACAAAATGTCAAAACTTCTTCCACTAGATAACCTTCTGCTATAGATCCTTCTAGCTGAGACTTATTACGCACATAGGATTTTAGATGTCCTAAATATCTGTTGCATCATAATGAGTAAAGTCAAATATTGTCCTATACATTAATAAATTACAACATATATGATTTCACATTTTTTATCTCTCTATAGGATACATCCATCGATAATGGACAGGCCCTCCAAGCTTAGCCTCTTCAACAAGGTGAACCACCAAGTGAACCATAATTGTGAAAAATGAAGGGGGAAATAACATTTCCATGTGGCATAAAGTGAGGACAATCTGATTTTGCAATTTGTCTAAAGGTGGTGCACTTAAAGCCTTGCCATATAATTGTCTAAAGAAGGAACACAACTCGATTAATACTATAGACACCTCATCAGGCAATGCTACCCGCATGGCCAAAGGTAGCAATTGCTCCATAAGAACATGGCAATCATGGCTTTTCAACATCCCATTCAACTTAAGATTGTCCAAATCAATACACCTTGAAATGTTGCTTGAATAACCATCAAGCACAATGATGTTTTTCAAAGTTGTCAAGAATGACTTCTTGCCTGAATTAGTAAGTGTAAAGATAGTCGGAGGATACTTTCCACTTTCATTTGGCCAAATATCACATTTGATACCCATTGCTTGAAGGTCTCTTCGAGCATTGGCATGATCCTTTGACTTTGCACTATCATTAAGCAAGGTGTAAATGACATTGTCACACACATTCTTCTCAATATGCATAACATCAAAATTGTGACGCAACAAATTATACTGCCAATATGGAAGCTCGAAAAAAATGCTTTTCTTTTTCCATTGTTGAGTGCTTTCAACACGTCCACCAAAACGCAATCTTTTTCCCTTTTTTTTTGTTTCTACCCTTCTCCCGAATGTGACATTTATATTCTCAACTTGTGAAAGAATTTCAGCACTAGATAATGTTTTTGGTGCACACTTTGTCTCTTGCTCTCCATTGAATTGAACCTTGTTTAATCTAAACCTATGCCTCTGACCAAGAAAACGACGATGCCCCATAAAATAAAATTTTTTACTCTGAATGAGATGACAAGGAACCGCATCAAAATTGCAAGATGGACAAGCTAGTCCCGTGTACGTGTTCCACCCAGAAAGAGTCCCTAAACCAGGAAAATCACTTATCGTCCACATTAAAGCTACATGCAACCTAAACATTGCCTGTGCAGAAGCATCATATGCATCAACACCATTATACCATAACTCCTATAACTCTTTGATGAGAGGCTGCAAATAGACATCTATGTCATTTCTTGGCATTTTTTTTTGCCAGGAATTATCATTGAAATGATGAATGATGTCTACTTCATACACACCCATGGAGGGGTGTTGTATAGAATAAGAATAACCGGCCAAATACTATAACTTGCACTTAAAGTTCCAAATGGATTAAAACCATCAGTTGCTAATCCAAGGTGGACATTTCGTGGGTCGGACACGAACAAAGGATTTGTTGAATCAAACTTCTTCCAAGCTTCAGAGTCTCTTGGATGTCTCATCAAGCCATCCCTGTTACTCTCTACAGCATGCTACTTCATATCCTCTACAGTCTTTGAAGATAAAAATAATCTTTGTAATCTCGGTTTTAGAGGAAAGTAACGAAGGACTTTTGCAGGCAACTTTTTCTTATTGCTACCACAAATATTGGATGCCTTTTCTTGACCATCTTTTGAGCTTGCTTTCCATCTAAACTTGTTACAAACTTTGCATGTCACTCTGTTCTCATCCTCACCCCAATACAACACGCAATTATTTGGACATGCATGTATCTTATTATAGCTCAAACCAAGCTTTGTGATGGTCTTCTTTGCCTCGTAGAACGAACTTGGAATCTTTGCATGTTCAAACGCATTATTCAATAGATCTAGTATCATCGCCATTAACTTGTTGCTCATCTTGCATATGCATTTGATGTGATACAACTTCACCATGAAAGATAGTTTTGAATACCTTATACACCCTTCGTATAATGGTTGCTCTCCTTCTCTAACTAATTCATAGAACTCTTTTGCTTCAAGCCCTTCGTGAGTTGCATGTGTCATTGCTCCTTCACCTTCGATTACTTCTTCATTTGTTGTCACAGGTACTTCATTCATATGATTTCCATCAACTCCAAAAGCTTCATTGATCATGTTTCGAATCTGATCTCCCTCAACCACAAGGTCTTCTACTTCGTGTACAACACTAGTACTTGATACATATCTAGTTTCAATGATGGAGGATTCGCTATGATAAAACCAGAATGTATATTCTTTTGGAAACTGTTTATATATCAAGTGCTCATACACTATGTCCCTTGTTTGCCATTTTTTAAATGCATATAAAGAACAAGGGCATATTATCTTATCATTAATTGAGCTATGCACAAAGGAAAATTCAAGAAATCTTGAAACCCCTTGTTCATACTTGGGAGAATTTCATGGATTTGTGATCCACGACTTGTCCATATCTAGTCTTTGCTTTGGATTTAAAACAAAATGCAATATTTAAGAACTCTCATAATACAAACATTGAACCACACACACACACACACACACACACACACATGTTATGAAAAATAAGAGTGGCCTCTGTCAGATATAATAAAGTAGGATTTACTTATCCATCCAAGAACATACATGTTACATTATTTGAGCAAATAAATTTGGACAAATAGTTTGATTTTGTAGCACTTTGCAACTCTAAATAGCCATTCTAAGATGTCTTCATTCTCTCCCAACTTATTGCCCATTATTTATTATTGGTCAAGTATTCAAAGACATAGGTGAGAGACTAAATTTACTGAATAATAATGGACATGCTATTTCTTTCGGTGAAGATTTAAAAGATTTTAACACAAGCACACTCAATGTTCAAGCTTCTAGTCATACTCATGCACTTGGTAACTTTAATCCCTTTGTTATTCTCAAGACAAATGTAACAAAAAAAGGTATCTGAAAACAGACAAAAGTTCCTGCAACATTGGAAATATTATATGCTCAAAATTAGACATTTCACTATTATGTCTACTCATTTGCTGATCTGAAATTTGTACCAAACTCTTATTTTTCTAGCCAGCAAAATGTTGCATTACATGTGATTCTATTCTTTTACAACTACATTATTAGAAAAGAAAATGTCAAGACCTAAAAAACGAAAAACAAAAGGACGAAGAACAAAAAGAAAAAGATAAGATTGATGAGGGCTACCAGGTTTATTGAACTATTTGGTTCTATCAAGTTGCATGAGTGAAGTGCCAATGTACATTTGGTTAGGTGAAAGAGAATCAAGATCAAAATTGGGACTGAAGAAATATTTTAAATCTTGTCAAACGCACAAATATTTCAATTACGACTAGAAAAAGATTTCATATATGAGATAATGTCAATATATGAATAACTCTAATTAATTAGCAACATAGTATTGATAGGATGTTACAACAACTAAGGGCAATCTTTCTAACACAAAAGGGATGTCAATCTGATCAAAGAGAAAAAAAAGAGAGGAAAAACTCTAAGCTCTAATGCCAAATTCCTCCTCAAGTCGCATCATAATCTTGGCTTGCTCAAAATTTTATCTAAATACTTGAGCAAGATGTCACAAAAGAAAATTGACAAACATGGAATAAAAAATACTTACAAAAATAACTGGAAAGCTCTTTCTAACAAAACAAATAAAAAAGAAAGCACAAATCTATATGTTTTCAAAATAAAAAATTGCCAATACATATGTAATGAATAATTCTATAACATTTGTATGCCAAAACAATAGTTCATACATAATTATTTTAAAGAAAAAAGATGGGAATACCGTATCAAGAGAATCAGCTCCAAGTGCAACAAATTTGGACTCTCCAGTGAGACTAGAATCCTCTGGTAGTACCAACTATTTCTTTACTATGTCACACACCTTGATCACTACTTCTAGTTTGGCCTGCTCGCAATATTAAAGTCCAAACTGGTTATTATATCTTTATCACCATAAATATTACAAAAAGTTCAAGGCATAGTCCATAGAAAATCAAGATTTATAAATACACAAAACAACTTATATTTTTCAAGCGAACACATATTCTTCAATAAATAATAATAATAATAATAAACTAGCAACTATTTATTTTCATGGAGATTGTTAATTGTATCAACTTTTATTGGCAGAAATTCTATGTGAGAGATTAAGTATGAGACAAGTATATAAATAAATATATGATTGTTTATGGCCAAAAACTTACTGCACATGTAACTTGAAATTGAGGTACTCTGGACTGCAATGCAATGAATGCAAAAGTTCTGTCCTTAATTTAAAAGGAAACAGGATTTGGGTTAGAGATCCTTGAACAAGATACCTGTTATTGCATCCAATAAGAAGAGCAAAATGACCTTAGGAAGTTAATACAATTAAGTGTAACCATGAAATATCATAGGGTCAGTTCAGTTTTATTTAATTTTTTTGACCAATAAAGCACAAAGTTAATCATAAAATTACATTGATGTGTAAGTAATTGTGTATGTCATACAAAAGATCAATGTTGATCCTCCTCCTTTGTTTTTCAACCCCATTGCTACTTAGCATTGTGTGTTGTTTTGTGGGGAAGATATTAAAACGTATGGGGGGAAGACAGAGGGCAGGGGTGCATGGTAGCCTTCCAAGGGTGCGACAGTAAAGGCCAAAGCCATAAGAACCAATTTACACATGTCATTATTGAGATACAATATAACAGCCAAAATTGAGTTCTTATATCAGCATCAAGTCATCAACACAGATTTGCTAACTAACTATGTTGTGAATCAAATGCACCAACACTATATTTGTTTTAACCAACACAGTTTTGCATCAACACTTATTAGATTACAGTTCTGCCCGTTTACTAATGTTAAGATCTTTCCTAACAAAGATAAAAAAAAGGTAACAAGCTATTATGATGAAAAATATAAGAATAGCCTTCATAATTTAAGGAAAACAAATTCTACAAAACTGAACTTCAAAACGTTTGTTATGGTGAAGGACAGCTGAAGTGAGTCGATGGCTTGAATCTTTTTATTTTAGCCATAATGGCTAGAGTTTGTGTTCATTGCTATTTGTTGCATGCCAATAGAAGTGGACAGCTGGGGTCCAACAAGTAGGATATATTATCAAACATATTTCATTATTGTTGACCAAAAAAAGCAACCCCCCTGGGGCCCCTCTCCCCTTTCAACCAAAAGAAAAAAAAAACGCTACTTGCAGTAGCTTACAGTCACCTAAACTTAAATCTTGACAAAAGAAATCCTGAAAGGCTTCGTATACAACAACCACATTCACATATCTTGAGTAGTAAGTGGTAACTCTAAAGTGGAAGACTATTTTAGTTCCCTCCAACTTCCATTCTCTCATTTGTTATCACTAAAGCTATTGAAAATCATCCTCCACACCATTTTGCTCCAGGACTACACTAGAAATTTGAAAAATTATGAAGCAACAAGTCATCAAACTGCACTACCAGTAACACAAATTTGGTGGCTTAATGGATTTTTAACTCTTTCAAAAGCTATACAAATTAACTGAACTCCAAAGCAGTATCGGGATCAAGTGGAAAAGAAAACCATGAAGTTTCTGGGACATGCTGTGTGGTACATTCTAAAGCTTATTCCAACTCTGTTATTCGTTCTTGAAGTCTTGCGCGAAGTAGTTCATGCAACCTTCTCTCCAGCTCAATTGGAAGAACTCCAAAGAATGCCTCAGTACTTTCTCCTTGGAGGTCCATTATTATTTCACTTAATTAGATTACATAGAATACAACATAGTTCTCATGCTGATCAATCTAAGAAATGGCTAACAATTGCACATAAAAATTTCAAAACAGAGGTTATACTGAGATGGGAGGTGAGAAAGGAGCTACCTTGACACCACTGAGCTAGAAGGTGGGGAAAGCAGCGAGCTTGACGCAGCTAAGCTCGGAGGTGACCAACCTTGACGCCGCTGACTTGGAAGGTGAGAAAGGCAGTGACTTTAATGGCCCTGATCGACCTTCACGTCGCCGAGCTAGGAGGTGAGGAAGGCGACGACATTGAGCGATCGAGAGATTGGGGATTTGAGGGATTAGCATTGAGGCTCACACCAAGATTTCAGATTTGGGGCTCGAACTAATATCGTAATTGAAGCTCACATCAGGAGCACAAATTGAGCGATTGAGTAGCTGAGAGTGGTTGAGAGCTGAGGTTTTTTCTCTGACTTTGTATCAAGGTTATGAAAACCAACAAGATGCTAGTTCGATACTTGTTCAATATTGGTTCAGCTGGATAAAATGAAATAATAAATATAAAAAATTTTAAGTAGCTAAAATGAAAATTATGGCATTAACACAAATCTCAGATTGAAGAACTAGGAAGCTCCACCTGCAAGAACTGGGAAGCTCAAATTGAAGGAGACGCGGTGGTGGCTGGGAAAGGAATGGTGCGGCGGCAGTTCTACCTTGGCGATGGCTCGGTGGTTCTTCTTCTCTATCTTGCGAATGTGGGGCTGCAAGCTTGCAAACATAAGCCCTCTTTACGGTCTCTGAAACTCTGAAGTTAAGGACATGCAAAACAAAAGAGAGAGAAAGAGAGGCTAAAATCACTAAGAAAACGATGACGCGGGAGAGGGTAAGAGCTTCAGCGCCAAATTTCATGAATATTGAGGGCGGGCAAGTGGTGGCGATTGCCCCAACCGCTGGGAAATGCTCGAGCTTATGGTCACCGACGACCCTCTTCTTAAACCGCCACCAAGTTATTGTCGTGTAATTCCATATTTGTGGTAGTGATACATGCAATAATCATAAACTATTTTATATTCATATCCGTAACTATATAGAAAAGATATCTCTATATTTATAAATTCATAAAAAAATATCTCTGAATTCTTACTCTAATGAGAAATCATTTTCCATGTATATACATAATAGCTCTTGAATCAAATATTCTCTGAAAAGTATCATTAATCTCTGAAAACATAAATAACAATACTCTAATAGAGAAACATAGATCTCTAGTTATGCATTTCATAACAATATATTCTCTAGCTATGCATATCAACTACGACATAGCAAATTTTCTAATCTCTAGGATCCCTCAAGGATTCGAATCGGACACCTAACTAGGTTCCATCCTCTGCTCTGTGAGATTGTCCTCTCAGAACAACTTGGTACCAAGGTTAACGATTATTTTTCCCAACCGTTAACTCACTATTTGATTCTTTATAGCTACCGTCTAGTCTCTAAATCATAAAAACTAATTATTTCTCTAAAACATTGTTTTAGGCTCTTTTCTTGGTTTAAAACTCTATATAATTATTCAAACCAATATCGCAACTGAAGCTCACATCAGGAACACAAATTGAGCGATTGAGTAGCTGAGAGTGGCTGAGAGCTGAGGTTTTTTCTCTGACTTTGTATCAAGGTTATGAAAACCAACAAGATGCTAGTTCGATACTTGTTCAATATTGGTTCAGCTGGATAAAATGAAATAATAAATATAAAAATTTTTAAGTAGATAAAATGAAAATTATGGCATTAACACAAATCTCAGATTGAAGAACTAGGAACCTCCACTTGCAAGAACTGGGAAGCTCAAATTGAAGGAGACGCGGTGGTGGCTGGGAAAGGAACGGCGCGGCGGCAGTTCTACCTTGGCGATGGCTCGGTGGTTCTTCTTCTCTATTTCACGAATGTGGAGCTGCAAGTTTGCAAACATAAGCCCTCTTTGCGGTCTCTGAAACTCTGAAGTTAGGGACATGCAAAACAAAAGAGAGAGAAAGAGAGGCTAAAATCACTAAGAAAACGATGACGCGAGAGAGCCTAAGAGCTTCAGCGCCAAATTTCACGAATATTGAGGGCGGGCAAGTGGCGGCGGTTGCCCCAACCGGTAGGAAATGCTCAAGCTTATGGTCACCGACGACCCTCTTCTTAAACCGCCACCAAGTTACTGTCGTGTAATTCCATATTTGTGGTAGTGATACATGCAATAATCATAAACTATTTGATATTCATATCCGTAACTATATAGAAAAGATATCTCTGTATTTATAAATTCATAAAAAAACATCTCTGAATTCTTACTCTAATGAGAAATCATTTTCCATGTATATACATAATAGCTCTTAAATCAAATATTCTCTGAAAAGTATCATTAATCTCTGAAAACATAAATAACAATACTCTAATAGAGAAACATGGATCTCTAGTTATGCATTTCATAACAATATATTCTCTAGCTATGCATATCAACTACGGCATAGCAAATTTTCTGATCTCTAGGATCCCTCAAGGATTCGAATCGGACACCTAACTAGGTTCCATCCTCTGCTCTGTGAGATTGTCCTCTCAGAACAACTTGGTACCAAGGTTAACGATTGTTTTTCCCAACCGTTAACTCACTATTTGATTCTCTATAGCTACCGTCTAGTCTCTAAATCATAAAAACTAATTATTTCTCTAAAACATTGTTTTAGGCTCTTTTCTTGGTTTAAAACTCTATATAATTATTCTACTCATGAAAAATCATAAAATCCTTAGATAGATATAAAATCATTTAAATATGAAGGGTAGGTACTTCGTTCCTTGCGAATGCAAGCCCTTAAATCTTAGTACTCTGAGAGTTTTGAACTCATATAACTCTAACAATTTGACTTTAGCATAACTGTGGCTGTTAAAATTGAGCCCAAGGGTTCACCACTTGTAGGCATTCCAATTTTGAGCCCATAAAATCTATATCTGGCAGTTGTTATAAATTATATTGAATTCCGTATCTCTTGGTACCATAAAATCGAAGTTCTAAATTCATATCTTTACTAACATATTTTTCCATATACTTAATAACTCTAAAATCATAGTTCAAGCACTGGGTTTATAACCATAATAACTCGAAAATCATATAACATATAACATATTTATTCATAAAGCTGGGTCATACTTTTATTTCACATTTCTCTAACATATATAAATATATTAACTGAATATTCAAAAACATAGCTTCAAATCTAAATCTTGAAAACATAATAATATCATAAATCCATAAGAACATATTTATTTATTTATTTTTCTCAATTTGACATCTTGCTAAATTATACATTTTGCAACAAATCTTTTCATGAACATATAAAATATTTTCAGAGCACTCGACATATCAATCATGATCCCATGGTTTTCTAAATTTCATTTCCGTACTACAGTCAAAATTATAATATTTACTAACTTTACCATAACTCGAAAAAAATAATAATCCATACATAATCTTGTCTCCAACTTCATATATATATATATAATGAACATAATGCATAAAACATAATTATAATGACTAAAATAAGGTCATGAGTTTGAACCCATTCCCTATTTGGAGCCAAGAGTAAATGGGCACCACCAACTTAACATTGAAATCTCGGAATGACACCAACTGCCATAGAGCAACCATAAACTCTAGATCAGACTAACAATTTCTAAATAACTCAAACATAACTCTAACAACATTGGGGGAGCACCCTCACTTGACAACAATGGAATAAAAAACTACCCAAACCTAAGAACATGGAATGGAGAGGAAATGGATGGTCAAAATCCATAAAAACTCTTGCCTTTGATCTTGGATGGAGAAAGAATGGACTGAGATTAAGAGAGAAGGGTTGGGAGAGGGTTTGGAAGGAAAGGTTTTCAGTTTTGCGGGAATAGAGCCCGAAAATAGGGTTTGAAAAGAGGTGGAAGGGTTCATTAAGTGAAACGACGTCATTTTGCACTATTTTCACAAAATTGACACCGCTATAGTGGTTTATGAATGCTATAGCAGTCTATATTTCCCGTCTGCATTTGAGTCACTTATGACCTCTATAGCAGTCTACAGGCCACCCAAAACATGAGTCTTACCCACTATAACTGCTATAGCAGTTCTGGACCGCTATAGTACTAACAGTTCACGCAACAATTGATAAGAAGGTCTTTCATGCATTTGGTAGTCTCAATACTCACTTATTTACATTTCTTAATTTATTTTACTCTCCATTAACTTGAAAACATAAATGCGAATAAGAAAATACCTCTCATTTGAATTCAAATAAAATATAAAAAAAAATCAAAACCCCCCAATCAAAATCCAATTTTTAAATTCTAGTTCAAATTCGAGAATTCTTACGATTTCTAAACTTGTAGGCTAAAAACGGGGTGTTTAAAGGTTTTATAAAATTCATAAAAAATCACTCTTTAAATTATTTTCTTTTGGAAAGCAATTACCGGGACTTTTGGTCCTAAGAATGTGGCTCTATCATATAGCCCTCCAAGGAAGTGTAAGCTCCAGATTTAGTGAAATCCTGAACCCAGTAACTAGGTGGGTCCCGGGGGACCTTGAGGCTATACAGAACTTATCTACTGACACATGTATACCAGGTATTACAAATACCCCTTCGATTCACTACCTTCAGCCTCGAGTAATGCCATTGAAAGAATGTGTTAGGAGGAAATAAGAAAAGCAAATGAAGTAGAAAGCGAACAAAGGGAATAAGGTGAGAATAGAAGTGCAAGAGGGGAATGAACGAAAGAGGTGGTGTAGAGATGAAAGAAAGAGGAGAAGAAAAGGGCGGTTGTTATGAGCTTTTGAAATAAAAGAGTGAATAAAGAAAAGAATGTGAGAGGGAATTAAGACGTGACAAAAAGAAGGCAAATGGGCGCGAAACAAGTAACACCACGTAGTCATGACGAGACAACTGAACGGACATGGCTCGAATCAAAAGGAGGAATACAAGTGTTCGGGCGACAATTGGAACGGGAACGATGATAAGGAACCAAGACGCTACAGTACGTAAAGGAAGCATAGGGAAGTGCTCAATGAAAGGCGGATAGTTACCCCACCTCACATTAAGTAGGGGGCTAATGTTTCGAGGATAGCCACACGGGCACAGCATCACACAGGAAAAAGGATAATCAGGAGATGCGAAAGGGGGCGCGAAGAATAAAGTAATAACCGAGGGTGGCAGAGTGAATTAACGACTATGTGGGGAAAAGACTATAGAAAAAGAAACAACGTTGTCAAGGGAAATGATGACAAGCTGGCCCACCAAGCAGCCGCCATTGGATGTGTTGCCATTTCCAATCCCCTCACATTGCTAATAAATGCTTGACACTTGGAAAGTGACTGAGGAATACGGAGCTCAAAAAGGGGGTTGACATGACAATAGAATAGACAAAAGGAGGGATGAATGGGCCAATGAAACATGACAAATAGAGCACGAAAATGGATAAGTCGGGACATATAGATACCTATAAGGACAAAGAATGGGGGCTTAGTAAGAAAAGAGGGGGAAGAAACACCCTTAAGTGAGTGATACATGAGAGAAGTAAGGAAACTTGATCTTTCCAACTCATAGTGTTCAATCGATCCGTGACCAAAACAATCTCTTTGGAAAAATTCCCAACTCTCTGAGAGTTTGTAACCCATATAAATCAAGGTTAACTTTTGTCAATTTTTCACACAATAATTTGAAGAGTCTCATCCAAAATACTTATCCAGCTCACAGTAGAGTGATACACCACCTAGCCATAGCTCTTCCTATGATATCATCTCTAATTTTGAGCTTCGCACTTATGCATATGAAGCTACGATGTTGTGTAAGCAAGAGAAAACAACCAAAGCAAACAACAAAGAATGGGGATTTGTTCTCTGTGTGGAAGTCAGAAACATAGCATTTGAAGACATCATCAAAGCAATTGAAGACTTCAACATGAAGTATTGCATTGGAATAGGTATATGTGGGAGTATTTACAAGGTGTGGTTACCAAGTGGCAAGGTTATTGCCTTGAAAAACTTCATGGTTTTGAAGCAAAGGAGCCTGCATTTGATAAGAGTTTAAGAAATGAAGTGAGAGTACAAACGGAAATAAAGCACCAAAACATTGTAAAGCTCTATGGGTTCGTCTTGCATAAAAGGAGCATGTGTTTTATCAGAGTACATGAAGAAAGGTAGTTTGCTTTCCATGCTATGTGATGACATAGAAGCTGTGAGATTGGATTGGAAAAAGAGGGTTAACATCATTAAAGGCTTTTGCGCATGCTTTATCCTATATGCATCATGATTGCATGCATCCAATTATGCATAGAGACATAACTACCAACAATGTCTTACTCAACTCAGAGTGGCATCCAATTGTTTGAGACTTTGGCACAGCTCGACTCCTCAACTTTGATTCATCCAATAGAACTATAGTAGCTAGAACATATGGATATATTTCCCCAAGTAAATTACTCACATATTCTTTTGGTTCCTTTCTTTTATATTCTTATGTGTATTAGATTCTGTACCAAGCATGCATAGTACATATAACTTGACTTGTGGACTACTTTAATGACACGTTTATACTAATTGTAGAACTTTTTTAAATCATTTAAACTCAACTATCTTTTTTGTCTTTTCCATTTTTTATGTTTTCACCATTAATCTGATCATGTCGATCCTTTTCGACATAGAGCTTGCCTATACTATGGTTATAAGTGAAAAGTGTGATGTTTATCGCTTTGGAGTAGTGACACTTGAAACTTTAGCAGGAAGGCATCCTTCGAAAATTTTATCATTACTTCAATCAAAATCTGCTCATGACATAAAGCTATGTGATGTAATGGACCAATACCTTGCACAACCAAATAAAACAGATTTACTAGACATAGTTCGTGTTGCCATCATAGCATTCGCATGCTTGAGTCCCAATCCAAGCTACCAACCATTAATGAAATGTGTGTCTCAGGGTTTTCTTGCTCAACAAAATCCATTGAAGATTCCTTTTACGTGATGTTTCACCACAATAACTCATGAGTCAAGAATTACTTAAGCTAGCCAACTGCTCAACATAAAAGTTCAAAATAAAATAAACCATAAGCATTTAGGATAGAATTATTGTATGTTTCAACTTCTAAGTGATCCAAATATATCATGACATAAAACAATGTTCATACATTATATATCTTATTAGGTTATTGTTGTGAGATTATTTGGTGTGATTATCTTGAAATCACAATTTTTATATTCAAGTTTTCTCATTGTTTGTGCACACATGCAAGAAAACCAATGCACTAAGCAATATCATTGAAAAAACAAACATATGTTGAATCCCAAACTTCTAACAAAAAGCTCCCTTTCACCATAACATAATTAAATCCCATTAAAAAAAACATTATTAATGAAAAATGCAAATAATAGCCCCTGTCATTATTCCTCTGCTCTTTGAGCTCTTCACCACTTTGTTCCATGGCATTAAAATAGTAAAAAAATAGCCACAACACAGCTCACCCTTCGAACTCCCAATTTGGGGGCTCACCAAATACGATGTGCATGAGGGCTAAGAAGGGTCTTCCTATTGGTCCTATAAACAACATACAAACATATATTTAGAGAAAACATCCCAACCATGCCTTGCCACTCCTTGGATTTTTTTATTCCCAATCCCAAAACATAGCCTAAGAGTAAGAAAGTTGGTCACTCAATATATATATATATAATGGCGAGCCCAGAAAAGAGGTGCAAATAGAGTAGCACAAAATAAATACTTGACTCTGATATGCTTTCCATAGATACAATTGTTCATAGGAGTCAAGTTTCCCAATTTTGTGATCACCTAACAAGCCGTACTTGCTCAAAATTGACATTCCAGTTTCACTCATCATATACCCTAAACGCATTTGCCACAGACGAGTAATATCTAAATCAGATGAAGATGATACTGAGGCAGGGCCAATAACAATGCTCCCTTGAAGTAAATAAAGACCATTGACCAACTTGCCTTTAATCACAATAAAAGTATATTTGAAGATTTTTAAAACTCCACCTTGAGCAGAATACTCATAACCTTGAAAATCGAAGATGCTCAATGATATAAGTGATGCGAGCTATCGTGACTCACAAACAAATAAAAATTTATTTAATGCCAAATTGCACAAAAATATAGTTTAGAGTGCAACTCGTGTCATCTCACGTTAAAGTGTTTCTAGCCAATTCGAGAAATTAGGGGGCTTTTGAAATTGTTTCCATAATAAAAATTATCTTAGAAAATTATATAGAAGAATTACCTGCAAAAGGAGTCCTTTAGATTAAGAATTGTTTGATCATTGATTCAAAAGGATTAATTCATAGTGGTGGTTACTTTCATTAATTATGTTATCACACAACAATGATGCAATTCTACTTTGTAGCCACACAATCGCACCCCCACTAAGGTTTTGGCTAACACATGCACTAGTAATCTATAATCATAATTCTATGGGTCTATGTCAGTTTAATTACCAATTACAGTAACCTAATCTCCCAACAGAGTTAATTCCAATTCTTTATAAAATAGATGTAATTTAATCAATTGACCAAATACTGAATCCATACTGCTGTTTAATGCTAAGTAAATTATTCTCCTCTAAGATGGGAGGAAAATGATAGCAAAGTGTGTTGGTCAAGCCAGTGACTGGACTTTACGAGTATTGAAGTATCTGGGATATGCTTAAGGGTGTATTAAGGAAGTGGACTAAAGGCTTTTACCATTTTGAGAAGATACATGGCTGTTTATAGTTGTTGTTCTTGAGAGATCTAAATTAATGTCTGAGTTGTTATCATCACTTCCATTGCACCATGAACTCTCAGTTACTTTCTTAGTGTGTGTTTGGATATAGGAAGTAAAAAATAGGTGGAAAATTTCCCTAAATAACCTCTACATATAATTTTATACATGAAATTCATCTGAGAAATTTTTACTCTTAGTTTTTCCTCCTAGCCTAACCAAACATACTCTTAAAATAATTATTCCAGCTTCGCATGATCCAATCACTATTACTTCAAATAATTAATTGCATAATTTCAGGTAAGAGGTGGTATCAAAGTAAAACATTTTTTCACATGAAAAAAAGGTAAAACATTTTTTAGAATAGTGATTCAATTATTCAATAGTTTTTTTCTTTTAACTTGAATTATTCAATAGTTGAACTCTTGATATTATTTCAACAACAAAAAAAAACTCTTGATATGATAAATCATTTTTGTTTACAAGCACGATTCATTATTATGATCAACTACATTATAGTAAAAGTACTGCTAATTAATATAAAAAATTATTAGCAATAATTGTTGAGTCCTAGCATGTAGGACTGTATACGAGTGTTTCGTCGTGGAGACTAAAGAATCCCCTCATGACAAAAACATTTAAAAAAGAAAAAAGAAATCCTGCTGATTTCAATCACATCACTAAATTTGATATTAATTCATGTGAAATATTCCACTTTTGTCGATTGCATTGCACATAAATCTCAGTTGTTTAAATCGAAGAATGATCTTTCAACCTACTTCACAATAAGCCCAAACAATGTTACAAATAGTGCATGCAGGTCCTTTCCTCTTATTTGGTTGATGTTCTATGCAAAAATTTGTTCATTTATCTCCTCTCACAACCGAATACATATATATAACACTAACTTTTAGTAGATCTTGGATGGAAATTTCTACTAGTTTTCCCAAAATGCCAATGCTGTATTGATCCAAGAAGGTTGGTTGGAGATAACAATTGTATGCATGCAATCCCATTCGTGGAACTGGAGCGTGTACACATGTTAGTCAAAGTAGTCCCACCCACGGAGAAAAAACTCACACGCGCTTCCGAGAAAGTTGCATGCAATAATTCTTCTTCTCAAAAGTTGACACCAAGTCAAGCAAGCAATTAATGCAATGTTGTGCCATATGATTCGGCGTAGTCATTGGGGGCAATGCATGCCTCGAATCATACGTTCAAGCTTTTACATACATAGTGGAGTAGGGTGTGATGATGAGTAATTAATGATAAAAGTGTGAGTGCAGGGAGAAATAGAGAAACTCATTTGGTAACTGAATTTCATTATAAACAAAACTGAAATGGTTACAATGAATTTCAAGTATATATATGACGTGTAGTAGGTGCATAGGATAACACGGGTGTAGGATAACAAGGATAAGCTCTACTAACTCTTAACCATAAGCTAACTGAGTTGTAATTAATTCTTATCCTTAACACCCCCCGCAAACTCAGAGAGGGGAGAGAACCAACTTTGAGTTTGGTTCAAAGATAAGGGAATTGAGAGGCTGCCACTGCCTTTGTGAGTATGTATGCAGCATGCTCATGAGAATATGGCTGACTTGAATGAGGCCTTTTGAAACATTTTCCCCAACAAAGTGAAGGTCTAGCTCAAAGTGCTTTGACCTTTGGTGTAAATTGAGTTTACAGTCATCACTACAACACTTAGGTTTTCATAGTAAATGGTGGGAGCTAGAATAGAGGGAGCTAGAATAGAGGGAGCTGAAGTTCTTGCAGCAGGGATTTTAACCAGACAATTTTAGAAACAGTGGAAGCAAGGCTGTGGTATTTTGCTTCAGTGCTGGATTGCGGCACTGAGGCTTGCTTTTTAAACATCCATGACACTAAGTTTCCACCAAAATAGACACATAATCCAATAGTAGAGCGGCAATCATCAAGGTCTGATCCCCAGTCCACACCACAAAAGGCAAGGAGATTGAGTATAGAAGAGGGCTGAAGTTGAATTCCAAAAGAAATAGTGCTTTTAAGTATCATAAAATGCTTTTCACAGCAAACCAGTGGGTAACTAGAGGCCGATGCATGAATTGGCATACTTTATTCACACAAAAGGAAATTTTTGGTCTTATAATTGTGGCATATTGGAAGGCACCAACAATGGATAGATGATAGAAGGAAGAATCAGGGAACTCATCATCACCCATTTGTTGGAGTTTAAGTCCAAAGTTCATGGGTGTTGGAGATGGATTACAGTAAGCCAGTTTTGCTTATGTAGCAGATCTAAGATGTACATGGTTTGAGACAAGTGAAGGCCACCAAATCGGGTGGAGACAACTACAATGCCCAAAAACCAATGAAGTTTACTCAGGTCTTTGAGAGAAAAGACTGCATTAAGAGAACAAATCAGATTTTGAATGGCAATAGTAGAATTGTATATGATAATGACATCATCAACATAAACTGCAACATAGAGTATATGTTCATCAGATACTTGAATGAAGAGGGAGCTATCAGTTTTTGCAGAGACAAAGCCAAGAGAAAGGAGGGTCATTTGAAGTTTCTTAAACCAAGCACGTGAAGCCTACTTAAGGCCATAAAGGGCTTTGTTTAATTTGTAGATAGGGTGTTTTCCATCACTGAAGCCTTCAAGTTATGTCATATAGACAGTTTCTTGGAGATCCTCATTGAAAAAGGTAATGTTGAAATCAACTTGTCTTATGGGCCACCTTTTTAAGACAACAATAGTAAGTACAACTCTAACTGTTGTTAATTTTACAATGGGGCTGAAAGTTTCATGGAAATCAAATCCTTCTTGTTGGTGAAATCCCTTTGCAACAAGTCTAGCCTTGTATTTGTTGTTAGATCCATCCAGGTTGTATTTGATGCGGAACACCCATCTTCAGCCTATCGATTGTCTATCAAGTGGAAAAGGTACTATTGACCAAGTATTATTTTTAAGTAAAGCTGAAAATTCATCTTTCATGGCTTGAAGCCAATTTGGGTCTTGAAGTACTTGTTTGATTGATGAAGGGGTAAGGGAAGCTGTGAGAGCTTTAGGTTTGAAAATGCCATTCTTGGCTATAGTAATCATGGAGCAATTGTTGAACTGGTTAGGAAAAAGAGTAATATCAGCACATGGTGGAGAGTTATCAAAGGTAGCAGGGGGCAGAGGAGGACAATCATCGGCAGTAGGTGCAAGATGCTAAATTGGTGCAATGGTAGGCCTGAACTGATGTGCTTCAAGTGGCAAAGTAGAGGTTTTTTGTTGGTTGATAATAAAACTAGGTGTTGCAGCAGGTATAGGACACGTTGTAGGTGCTTATGGGCTACAGGGAGACTTGTTACATTGAGCAATGGTGGTAGGTAGAGTATGCAAATGTTGTGCAGGATGAGTATTGACACAGGGTGCATAGAAGATGGAAAAGGACTGATTGGAGTTGTAGAAGAGAAGATGTTCACATAAGGAAATGAAGATTCATCAAAAATCACATGTCTAGAGTGATACACTTTTCCAGTTTGAGATAGGCATTTGTAGCCTTTGTTTGTGTCAGAATAACCAACAAAGATGCACTGTTTAGATTTGAGATTCATTTTTTGTTGCTGATATGGCCTAATTAAAGGAAAGTAGGCACATCGAAAGGGTTTTAGAGATGTCTAATATGGGGGTTTGTTGTATAATTTTTGGAATAGGGAAATATTTTGGAGTACCAGGGTAGGTAAGAGATTAATGAGGAAAGTGGCAATGTGGAAGGCCTCTTACCAAAAAATAAATCCATATGAATTTAGTATAAGCATCCATGAAGGTGAGATAATATCTAGCACCAGAATGAGAGGATAGTGGTGTTGGACCCCAAACATCACTGAAAACAAGTTCTAGAGGTTCAAGATACACACTAGTAGAAGTATTATAAGGTAATTGATGATGATGTTTTCCAAGACAACAACACTGACAAGTTTGGGAAATTTTATTCTCATAACTATGTATATTACAGTATTGTAAAACTTGATGAACAATCTTACTTGAGGGATGCCCAAGCCTATTATGCCAAAGTACAAAGTAACCAGTGCTAGCAGTACCTAATCGTGTGAATGAAAAGATGTAGGTACAGTATCATTCTTATTCACAGTATTAACAGAGTTGTTCCAAGCAAGGCAACTTGGTTGCAAGTCCTCAAAGGAATATAGACCACTTTCACAGATACCTCGGAGAAGACTCTCCTTGGATACCTGAGATTTGGCATAGCAAATATCAGCATGAAATTCGAAGAACACATTGTTTTGTTTGGCAAATTGAGATACACTTAGTAGGTTTCTCATGAGACCAGGGACATGCAAAAGATTGTCAATGAGAAAGATTTGATTAGAGAATTTAATTAGACACAAGATGTGAATGCCCAATGTGTGAGATTCTCATACCTGTACCATCACCAATGTGAACACACTCTTAGCTAGTGTAAGTAGTCCTTTCACTGAAGACTGAAGGATTCGGAGTCAAATGATTTGAGGCACCTGAGTCAGGGTACCACAATGAATCATACATTGTTGATGGTGTGGCTACCAAGGCCTGGGACTGAGATCATAGAATAAGGGAGAGTGGAGTAGCCAGAAAAGCTTGAGGAGGTTGGGATCTGCCATGAGAATGAGGTGGAGGACGTGGTAGAGATGCTTGGAAATTACGATTGAACCTGTGGTAACACTCTAGAACAGAGTGACCAAACCTGTGACATAGCTGACATTGCGGCCTTTGATCAAATACTTGGTAGGAAGAGGAGAAATTGGATCTATCACCACCACAACGGCCAAAACTTCCATGACCTCGGTATCCATAGCCTCTACCAAGATCATCGTAGCTAGGAAACCCATGGCCACGCCCTCCAGGATAAGGAAGTAAGCCTCAACCTCAGCCTTGAGCTAGATTAGCTTGAATCAGAGATGAAAAATTGTGAAACTCAACATCAGCTTGATGATGACGTTCAATTCTTGCCTCCACCGCTATGAGAAGTGACTCCATTTCCTCAATGGAGTACGATCTAACAAAGATAGGATGGAGGTGGCTAGAGGCGAGTAATCTGCTGGCAAACCATCAAGAATCAGTTCAATGTGTTGTTTAGTACCAATTGGTGCTCCAATCGCAACAAGTTGATCTACTATTTTCTTGATTTCTAAGAGGTAGGCTTCATTGAGAATTCTTTCTGAATACTCCGAAGCTAAGTTTTCAGTTGTTGTACCTTGGCTCGAGTCTGAGACACGAAGAACTTCTTGATCTTCACCCAAACTTAATAGGAATAGGTGCAAACAATTGTATGAACATGAACTGATTCACTGAGGGAGGAAAGAAGCCATGAAAGCATAACATTGTCATGTTGCTCCCAATTAATGAATTTAGGATTGATTGTAGGTTCCACAAAGTCATTGCTAAGAAGATACTTTGACATAACTGCATCTTAACGAAGGTCAGATTGTAGTTTGTAACCTTTGATAGAAGCAAGAGCTTCTTGCTTTCATAGAAGGAAATTGTCATTGATGAGCTTGTCAGATATTGGGATCGAGAATTTGATCAGTGAGAAAGGTCGAGATGAGGCTGTGGAGGAGGTAGGTGAGGTGGGAACCGCCATGGATAAAGAAGAGGAAAGCTTAGAGGAGGAACTCTAGGATCAAAAAAGGAGCTTTAGATACCTTGATAGAACATGTGAGGGCAACAAGAAATAGAGAAACTGATTTCATAACTGAATTTCATAATCAACAAAACTGAAATGGTTACAATGAGTTTCAAGTATATATATGACATGTAGTAGGTGCGTAGGATAACAGGGTTGTAGGAACAACAAGTATGAGCTTTAACTAACTCTTAACCATAAGCTAACTAAGTTGTAACTTACTCTTATCCCTAACACTTAAGAATGAACAATGAACAGGTTAGGCACACAACATAAAAGGTACGTAGTTTAGTTTTCAAATACAATATCTTAGAAACAAACTTGTATTGATCTTTATAAAATAGCATTAATTATTATCTTATGCATTGACATTGAGTTTGAAGTACTTTGAACATTTGTCAGTGCATATAATGAATTATTTTGCTTTGAACTCCAATGGGCTTGAATCAAGGAGTGCATTTTTTTCTTCTCTAGTTAGTATTATTATTATTATTATTATTATTATTATTATTATTATTATTTCATGTGTGATTCAATTACAAAAGTTGGGGGCTATAGCTTATGTGGCATCATCGCAGCTTGACTTGGAAGCTAACGCTATACTCCAAAGTGGATGGTGGTACATGTCGCATTATGATTACAACAATATCTCCAGTCGCTGTCATTGGGGTGATATAACTTGCAACAGCGTTGGAAGCATCACTAGAATCGAATATAATTATTGGTACTATTGTAATTATGGAAGCATTCAATTAGCAACATTGAACCTCTCTGTTTTCCATAACTTAGACTTGATCTTGGTGGAGCTGGACTACAAGGGAGTATCCCACCGAAAATTGATAACCTTGCCAAACTTACTTGTTGTGAAATGGTGGGTCTAAAAGACAAAAATAAAGTAGTGCAAAATAAATATATGGAAACATAAAGCAAAGATCACACAAAAGGATTAATGTGGTTATGCTTAAAGCCTACATCCACAAGCAAAGACAACAATCAAATATTTCACTATAGAAACATGATAGAAATACAAAAGTGTTTACACTCCACTCAAATCCCAAATCCCAAATATACCTAAAATAACTATCGGTATTTTTCTCACCGATGTATGCTCTTAACTCACAAAATAGTGAGACACAAAAGAGATAAATGACTCTCTAATTATTTAGAACAAAGAAGAGAGGTTGGATTGCTGTCTTTAAGCTCGTGAATGACGCTCTATATATAGAGCTTGTGAAGCCAAAATTGTCAAATATTCTTGGTGCTTATTTTCTATGGGTTAGTTGTGGTTAGTGAAGGTTGCTTACCCTCCTTTGACAAATGCAGCACTCCTTTGAAAATTTGGTCCAATATAGCACTAGGCTTGAAAATGAAATGTAAAATTATATTACGAAAATGTGTAAACTAATATGCAAAAAGTTGTAAACTAGTATGAAAAAAGTTTTAAACCAGTGCATAAAAAATTGTAAATCAGTAGCAAAATGTTGTAAATCAATTATGAACCTAGTTTACAGCATTTTACTACTGGTTTATAACTTTTTGTGCATTGGTTTACAACTTTTTGCATACTAGTTTACAACTTGTTGCATGTTGATTTACACATTTTTGTAATATAATTTTACATTTAATTCTGAACCTATTTAGTATTTATTCTCAATTGGTTTACAACATTTTACTACTAGTTTACAACTTTTTGTAATACATATTTATAATTTTTTAACTCTAGTTTTCAATAATAACAGCAAATTTCAGCGTATACCAGAGTCATTCTCAATTTGTTTTATTGCTAAAAATTCTTCTTCTTCTTCCTCTGTGAACAATGAAGAATGAGAGAGAGAGAGAGAGAGAGAGAGAGAGAGATAATAAAGAGAGAGAAAATGAAGGCTTTGGTGAGTGAGAGGGAGAAACAAGAAAAAGAGAGTAAACAAGTTCTGAAAGGAAGGAAGAATGTTGCTTCTTCTTCTTCTTCTTCCTCATGTGAATGATGAAGAACGAGAGAGAGAACCTGATAAAGAGAAACACAAAATGAAAGCTTTGATAGGTGAGAGAGAAAAATAATAAAGAGAGAATGAACAAGTTAAGGGATGTTTCTTTCTCTTCTTTTTTTTTTTCCTTTTCTTTTGTTCCTAAATTTGCCCATCCGTATCCATGTCATCTCAAATATGCGAAATTTATCGTTTTCCTTGGTATAAGTAGATGATGTATGCTCAGTGATGGTCATGTATCATTACTCGGGACTCAAAACATGGAAATAAATTGAACTGATTTGTTTACTAGCTAATTGCTGCTAAGGTTACATATTTTGAGAACCAGACAATGATTCAAGTCAATGATTCGAAATGTTATGTTGCCTTCAGAAAATGATGAATCAATTGGAGGTATAAATGACTTGATCAATAATGCTCCTCCAACTCATATACAAAAAAGATGCAAGAGGGAAGGTGGGAGATCAAGCTAAGGTTTTGTATAATCAGAATAAGGATAGAAGACCTTTGAACAAGGACGGAGGTGCAATAATGAAAGG
>JAVHNL010000599.1:0-25000 GCA_031216105.1 Dalbergia cultrata
GATGATTGTTATCATTCATTTTACTTGCCACATTTTTTTATATAAATCAAAGTAGCTGGGGTAGATAATGATGACACACACACACACACACACACACACACACATATATAGGAGCACCCTACTAAGAATTTTTAGGGTGCGTTTGCCTTGTCTCTGCTTTCGTTTCAGTTTTAGTTTCAGCTTTGTGAAGGAAAACTAAAATAAAACTAGAAACAAAGAAAGCCAATGTGCCCTTAGAATTCTCATCCTTGTGTGTGTATCCCATGTCTATTTCAGATTCGGGAGATAGCATTAATGGTGTTTTTCCTTGAGTTGCCACATTTGGAGTGGCACTACGACCCTATATTAGACTCGTTCTATGTACTTGTACATGCCTAGTTACAAGTATATATTTTCTTTCGCCGTTTATTCGCTAGTTTAGTTCTTAGATAGTTATATGACCCTGACTTCCCTTTGGATAGAGTGCCACTTCATATGGTTGTAATACCTAGTGTTCATGTGTCAGTAAACAAGTTCTATATGGCCTCAAGATCTCCCAGGACCCACCCATGTTGCTAGGTTCGAGATTTTGCTAAGTTTGGAGCCTACACCTCCTTGGAGGGCTATATGATAGGGCCAGATTCTTGAGATCAAAAGTCCTTAGTAATTGTTCCCAAAAGAAAAAGAAGTTAAAGAGTGATTTTTAACAAATTTTATAAAAACTTTTAAACGGTTGATTTTTAACCATTAAGTTTATAAAATCATAAGAATTCCCGGATTTGAATTAAAACCCAAAATTTGGATTTTGAGTGGTTGGGGTTTTGTTTTTTTTTTTAATATATTTTTTGAATCCAAATGAGGGGTATTTCCTTATCTACATTTATGTTTTAAAGTTAATGGAGAGTAAAATAAATAAGGGCATTCACTTTTAAATAATGCTATTAAGTGTTGTTGCTGCATAATTCTGCAGAACAGCCTCGCTGCAGTGAGTTATGTTTGCTGCAATGAGCAAACAAGCTAAGAGACTCACTGCAGCGAGATATGTTAGCTGCAGCGAGTTGTTGACTCTCCAAGTTCGCTGCAGCGAGCTTTACTCGCTGTAGTGAGCATGTCTGATGTCAACATAGTGCAAAACGATGCAATTTCGATAAATGAGATTCCCACCCTAATAAAACACCCCAAGCTCGAGCTCCCAGCCAGAAAACCGAAACCCTCACCCTCTCAAACACATTTCCTCCCTTCCTCTCTCAATCCATCATCATTCCTTCTTCTTCCAAGATCAAGGTAAGAGATTTTATGGGTCTTTGTCATCTCCTTCTTCCCCATTCCCTATTCTAGGTTTAGAGTTGTTGATGTTCTCCATTATTGTCAAATGATGGTGCTCCCCCAATGTTGTTAGAGCTATATTAGAGCTATCTAGAGGTTGCTAGAGATTTATCTAGAGTTTATGGTTGCTCTATGGTAGTTGTTGGTGTCATTCCAAGCTCTCTAGGTAAAGTTGGTGGTGCCCACATACTTTTGGCGCTAAACAGTGAGTAGGTTTAAACTCAAAACCTTATGTTAGCCATTACAAGTATGTTTATGCATTATGATTAGTAAATATGAGAGTAGATATGAGAATATGATTTTACACTCTATGTTGAAATAGCAAGAACAATGATTTTGTGATGATAGCATGAAAAATGTGTTTTTAGAAAACCATGGGACCCTAATTGTTATGATGCCTATGATGAAAATGTTTTATGTACTCAAAAAGATATTCATTGGAAATTATGTGATTTAGCAAAGTTTACTAAAGTTGTCAATGTGTTTTATGGTCTTATGATATTGCCACATTTTCAAGAGATTTCATAAAGCTTTTAGAATATCAAGAAGAGTTATTATGGAAAGATATAGACCAGAGTATGATTTAGCTTTGAAATAAATATATTATTATGGCTTTAGAGTTATTGTGATTATGAAGCCTTTTGGTTTTGAAGTACCAAATTTATGAAAAGATGTTAGCTTGAGAAATGGAGATTTAGAAATTTAGTTTTTATGATATTCAGAAGTATGGAATTCAGTATGATTCGTAGCAACTTTTAGATAAGTATTCTGTGGGCTTGAAATCAGAATGCTTGTAAGCGGGTGATCCCTTGGGCATGATTTCACAGTCATAGTTATGCTAAAGGCAAATTATTAAAATTGTATGAGTCCAGAGTTTTCAAACTTTCAAGAGTTTTCAGATTTAAATGATTTTATATATAATAGAGATTTTGTGATTTCAAGAGTATAGTATTTATATATGATAGAGTTTTAACTCTAGAGCAGAATCTGAAATAAAGTTTTAGAGAAATAATTAATTTTTATGATTTAGAGACTAGATGGTAGCTATAGATAAACAAATAGTGAGTTAACGGCTGAAAAAAATGATCGTTAACCTTGGTACTAAGTTGTCTTTAGGGGCAATCTCACAGAGTAGAAATGGAACCTAGTTAGGTGTCTGATTTGGATCCTTAAAGGATCCTAGAGATCAGAAAATTCGCTATGTCATGGTTGACATGCATAGCTAGGGAATGTATTGTTATGCAATGCATAACTAGAGATCTATGTTTCTCTATTAGAGTACTGTTATTTACATTTTCAGAGATTATTGATGATTTCAAAGAATATTTGATTTAAGAGCTATTATGTATATGTATGGAAAATGATTTCTTATTAGAGTAGAAATTTAAATATGTTTTCTATGAATTTATAAATGCGGAGATATCTTTCTATATATAGTTATGGATATGAATATCAAATGGTTTATGATTGTTGCATGCATATTATATTATATTCACTGGTTCTCCCATGTAGGTGATGGGTGAGAGTTCACTTACTGAGTTCGTTGACTCACCTCTATCCCTTCCTCTCATAGTTACAGGTTCAGAGATGGTTCAGATTTCTGTCCATAGACACGGTTATTTCTAGTGTTGAGTTTTACTTTGCAGTAAGGCCCAGGGTAGGACCATGTTAGAGTAAAGTGCTCAAGTAGATGTGCAGGCAGGATCCAACCATGCATTTATTTTCGGACTATGTATTTAATTTCAAATATTGAAATATTTATGTATATTTTCTCATAGTCCAAGTATGCAATTGAAATGTAAATTATGGATAAAGATTTATGTGATGAACTAAAAATGTAATTGTAATTCAGTTTTCAGAGATTAAAATTATTGAATACTTTCAGTTTATGAAATTAAGCATTATATTTTAATTAGAGGAAAATACTAGAGATTTCAAAGAGTTCACATTTTAAGTATTATATTATGCATTTAGAGAGTCACGTCACCTAGAAGGTTTACGTGAGGACAAGATTTCTCACGTGCCGGTCACGTTCCCAAGTCGGGTTGTGACAATGGTAGACCCAATGATCATACAACCACCGCCTACACCACATGCACTAGATATAGATATGGTCCCTCCTCCTGACCCTGCTCCTATGCTTGCACCATCATCCCTCTCTGACAATGATCCAGCTACCAACCCTAACTCCCCTTCGGGAAGGGATGGCATCACTCTAACGGCAAAATGGATTTCTCTAGAGAGTTATGTTGACCTTCAAGAGCCACCAGTTGTTCATACTATGTTTTAGTAGCATCATATATACCTGCTGACCATTAGACTTGACTTAGATAAAACCCTTTTGTACATAGCCTTTTGATGGGTTAGAGCAGGTTTATATTTTTTGTATTTTGATGTACTCTAGCGATTCTGGCGCACTCTCTCTTGTGATTTACATACTGTAGCTTGGATGAGTGTATATTGTACATATGTACTAGAATGGCATGTACGCTCACTTGTATATAAATAAAAATACTAATGTTTTAGTACTTATAGAAAATCAGTTGCTACTCTACCATACATTATTTTATCCTATCCGAAAAGAAGATTTTAGCGATTGTCACCAAGCACTACTGCTATATACTACTTTAAAATAAACGAGCATTATTTTACCTACAAGAGAACTTAATAAATAGAATAAGTAAATTGATTATTATGGTGTCAAGTCCTATGTAAGACATTGTGATTAAGAGGGTGTTACAAGGTAGACTACTAGGTTCAGTTTCACGTGTCCCTAAATAAGTCTAATTTAGCTTTAGGGCCTCCTAGAACCCATTCATATTGTCGAGAAGGCCTTGAATGCCTGAAAAACATAAAAATACATGCAAAATCAGAGTTTCTGTGACTGCTATAGCGATGGCAGCTGTGGGGACCACTATACCTGTCAGACTATTTGGATCGTAATGTTTTGGTAACTAGAAACTGCTATAGCAATGCCCACAACACCAGAACATATCAAAAACAATGCAATGCCCCCAATGCTTTATAAACTTATCCTAGGCTTCAGAAACACACCCTAGCCGCCACCTAGAATCCTTTACTCTCTATCACGTTTCTCTTTCGTTTTTTCTCCTCCTTGAGCATTGAGTAAGTGATTTCCATGAATTTTGCTAGTTTTCTTCCTCTTTTATCAATTTTAAAGGTAAGGATGCTGTTAAGCATGATTTTACTCGTAATGTTCTTCCTCTCTATCATTCACAATTCAGTTCTTAGTAAATTTTGTCAATCGTTTATGGTTTCTATGTAGGGGTAGTTGGCTAGTGTGTGTGTGTGTGTGAGAGAGAGAGAGAGAGAGAGAGCAATTTAAAATAAACAGAGGCAGGATATCAGCATAACCCCAAGGATACATCATACATGTCATCAGTGACTAAGGAGTTCAAATTCATCTACAACAAGCACAATAAAGACTCCAGAAAGCAGACTTATACTAGAAAATTAAACAACTGAAATCACATCACCAAAAACCAACACAGCCAGAACGACCCAACCCATTACTAGATAGATATGCTTCAGTCCTGTTTTCCCAAGAGAGCGAGGATGAACTTCTTGTAGTCTCCTGAGATTTCCTTGGCCACTGCATCCTCAAGGTGAACACTGTTTCTCTTATAGTACAGCTCTTTGATGTCACTCAAGTCCTTCTCAGCCCTTGTCACAACCACACGGGTCAGTCCATCCTCATCAGTTCCAACCTCTTTGATCGCTTTGCGCAGAACCTATATAGAAAATTTTCAGGGTGAATCCTGATATATCTAAGAATGGATTCTATAATCATCGAGGAACTCACAATTGTTAAGCTTATACTCTATTTTTGAGGCAACAATGCTACTTGGCAGAAGATATTGTATGACCCACATTAGACACACGCGGTAAATATTGATTAGTTAGACGAAAATTATAGATGATTGAACATTTTAAGATGTTTCTATCACATTCTGCCACATGATTTAGACACAAATTTTGGGCTATTGGCAAACTTTCTGATTGGGAAGTGATGTTTTCCATCTTAAAGTTTAGATTTCAAATTACAATATCTGAATAAGATGGATTTGGTCTTCCATACAAGAAGAACAAATTAAAAGTTACCAATGGATGATGTTAAAGTTTAGGTTGATTTGACCAAAAGTTAAAATAAAAATAATAATAAAGTCTTTTTTTCGGGATTGCAATAGGATGGCTCTTTTCTAAATGATGTTTCGCGCTTGTAGAAAAAGTGAAAACCTGACCTACCTTCTCATAGTACTTCTTATGGTCGTTGATGCAGCGAATAGCAGTGTGCAATGCCTTGTGGAAGTCATCAGAAGCTTGATCCAGCAATTTCTGCGTTTATGATCCAATATACACACACACGCACACACACACACAAATGTATTTATAAATAATTTGGATCAAACATATTGTGAACAGTTAGTTAAAAACATAATTAGAATTTTGATAAGTTGGGCAATGGGAAAAGAGGGAAATCAAAGGAAAGAGGAAAAGGCTCTTCTTTTGGTACCTTACTGATGGAAATGCCATGCTCATCTCTGTAGCGGTTGAAAGTTGCCACAAGCTGAGTCTTGCTCCTCGTAGTGAGGATCCTGATGGCTTCTTCATAGCTGCCTTTCTTCTCCTTCACAGTTTCATGAAGAATATTAGCTTCAGTTTGTGCCAGTCTTGCATTGATCTCATCACCCTCGTACCTAAATGAGGACACTAGTCCAACCAAAAGCTGCTCAATTTCAACCACAGATTGAGACAATTAGTACACCTCAGAAATCTCTTCAACGAGAATAGTCTTTCACTGACTTTAGAAAATTAAGGGTCTCTTGGTTTTCACAAAGACAGTTTTTTATTTTCATTTCTTATTTTCAGATTGTTTTTTATGTTTTAGAATTTTGTAAAAGAAATAGTCAAAACTGTAATAGATACCTGAAAAAGCCCGAACACACGAAACAAACTGAAAACGGAAATCAAACAAGTATGCTCTAAATGACTTGCCTGACGAAGATCGCCGGTGGCACTAGCAGCAACGTCTTCCTCCAAAGAGCGCTTGTAGCGGTTGTGATAGGCACGCCTCACTGCCAAGAGCTCTTCAGCTGAAAGGACACAAGCAATTTCCACAACCACATGATAGTCCTTGTTGCCATTCCTGATTGCTACATTGGCCAAAACTGCATCACGTTCTGCAGGTTCCAACATCCATCTGTACATAGCTCTCTGGTATACATTGACCCCATTATTTGTTGTCATGACATTAAACTAAAAGTCTAAATTCCAAAACTACATGCATGAAAACATTGGTAAAATAGTTATGTTTTGATGCTACCTCAAAGTCGCCAGAGATCTCAGACTCAAGGCGTTTGATGAGATCCTCTTGGTAAAGCTCTTCATAAGCTTTTCTGATCTGCTGCCTCTGGTGAACATTTCTGTGTCCCAGTATTGCTATGATGGCCTTATCATCAGCACCCCATCCTGCAGAGTTAAAAACTATTAAAAACAATTTCATATTTTTCCTTGTAGAAGATATCATGCATACTTCATATTATGATGATAAATTATCATTAAAACAGAACTTAAATATAAATTAAAATGACCACGGTTATAGATATTATGAGGACCGTTGTTTCCGTCAAGTAACAATAATTATCTTCCTTTTTTCAGCGGATTTTCAAGATAGAAGGAAAAACAAAGCAAATTCTTAAAAACAAAACAATCAAAATGAAACAAATTGTTAAATAATGGATAGTGAAATAATAAGACCTTTGAAAGCATTTTTGAGAGCTTCAGCATCTTCAACTGGGGAATGGTTGGTGGGAGCAATAAGGGTAACCATAGTTGATTATGTAACTTCTTTTCCTATGAGGGTGGTAGTTTTGGTTGTTTTAGTTTAGCTACACAGCTCTTTCTATATATATAATCCAATTATATACAATGCTTTTACTGCGTCCATGTCAGTTTAGAGCATTGCCAAGAAAGAAGATTTTTTAGCATTGTTTATTTGGATCAATTGAAAATTGAAGAATCTGTACGGCTAGACGATATCCTCGTATTGGTATTTAGTGAGTACTAGGTTATCTTTGTCCATTAATTATCGAATCTGTAAACAATACCAAGGTCGTCGAAATCTACAATAAGATGTTTTAGGATTATATTAGGATAGGCATTGACCGTGTGCATGTGACCTAAATTTTATTTAAATAGAACAGAATATATTCCTGGCGGTGGCGTGTTTACATTATGATCCGACACTACATGTTCTAGGCAGAATCATCAATAAATTTGAAATAGTTAAATAATTGGACCAACATTAACTACGTTGAGTATAGACGACCAAAAAACAAATATCAACCTTTTTTATAATGCAATTAATACTAAATAATACAATCATTGGAAAAAATAATAATGACAGTGGGTGAAACCAAACACAAGTTTACAACATCATTTGTATAGAGGATAGAGAGAGTTATATTTTGTTTGTTTTAGCTATCTTTTCAGGATTAGACTTTGTATATACTTTTCTGTGTCGTATTTATTTGTGTTTGCTACTATAGTAATCAAATCTTTATATTTGGCATTAAAAACTCATTATATTTATTTGCGTTGAAAGACAATATTATTAAAGTAAGAGTTTTTCTCGCCAGTGTTCTGATTAATTAAGTTTTTTATGAAAACAATATAATTTTAAAATTTTTAAGGTGTGATTTTCATTCAAAAGTTTATAAATATTGAAAACATTAACCAGTGCCATAGTTAAAAAGCAAAAAAAAAAAAGCCAAATGGTAAAAGAATCCCACATTCATATATAAAAACTACTATCAATATCCTGAACTCCAAACAAAAATTTGTGTTCCAAGAAAACCAAAAACAAAATGCAGCAGCATATCGTTTCTGTTTGTCACTTTTGGCCTGTGATTCACCACCTGGCGTGGTTTAAAGTTTTGAACTTCGACAAATAGACAAAAATATCAGTACTCTGTAAACATTACGGCATCTTAATTAGAGTAGTGTTGCTACGTCATCCATTGCTTTGATATATCAAGAATGTCGACAGAGGTATATAGTTCAGTAATTTTATTTAGGGTTTAGGATTTAGGGTTTAGGTAAATTGATCACACACAATGACACATCACAAGAATGTGAAAGATAATCTATAATCAGAAGCTTTAATTATAAATAAATAGAAATATTATCCATGTAATCATATACTGAAAAGAACTTAATTTTCATATATTGTTAGTGTAAAAAAAATGCAAAAATCCTATCATATATTATTATATTATTACAAGTCTTTAATTAATTTGACCATCAACTATATTCAGCCACCTTATAAATCTTACAAAAGAACTATGTGATTTCATTGCTGTGTAGAGCTTTTTTATTTATTTTCACGAAGTATAAAAATAAATCTCAAATGAAAACCCAAAAAAATTGACAATTTAAAAATTTACGGTATACCTTTGAAAGCCTTTCGGAGAGCCTCAGCATCTTCAACAGGAGAAGTTTGGTTAGTAACAACAATGGTAGCCATTATCGGAGTACTTAACTAAGCTAATCACTTTCTCTCTCAGCTGTGTATCAGCAGAAGCAATGGTTGATGAACATTGGTTTTTTTGTGTCAATTTATATAGTGCAAATGGTTCCTTGGAGTTAACGCCCTCTCACGATTAATTATCATGTTTTTGAACGTTGCTTTTTCCGCGTTCACATTGTAAACTACATATGCACTCGAATCAATAAGGGTCCTTTTTGCATTAAGAAAAGCAAAGCTGGCTGGTCTGTTTGCCTGAAGAGAATCGTGAGTAGTGGGATGTATCATGATGTGGTTTTTGTCCCTCTGCTTGCATGGGGAACAAATGGCAGCAGATGATGTGGGATTCTCTTCTTTCCATATATTGTAACGTTTCCTTTAGGCCGATCCTCTGTCCTTCAGTCCTTTGCCTTCCATTGGTTATTTGAAAGAAATTTGAATCGAATATAATTATTTTATGAGTGATTTATGCTTAAAAGAGATCTATGTAATTATATTTCACACCTCCATTTATTTTATAAAATTATTATTAACCTCTCTTGAGAATTATTAAAATTACATATATTAATCTTTCCTATAAATATTAATTTATTAATTTAATTGATAAAAAAGGTAGCATATGATATACACATGACTATTAATTATAAAATTATAATATTTTGAACTATATTTGACAAGTATATTAACTAAAATACATTTTTTTTTTTCGTAAGTTATAATTATAAGTTCTATTTTCATGTGATAAAAAATATTTTATTTAATTAATGTATTAAATACTATCAAAGTATCGTAATTTCATCATTAATAATTTTATAGTGTGATATATATATATGTGTGTGTGTGTGTATCATGTTATCTTTGTTGTCTCTTAAATAAATAAATCAATATATGTAAAGAATATTAGTATAATTTTAGTAAATCTCAGGAGAATCAATGATAGTTTTACAAAGTAAAGAGATGCTAAGTGTAATTACATTAAATCTCAAAGGGGGTTTGTGTAATTTTCCCTATTTTATAAAGGTGAATAAGGGACTTATGTTGCACTTCCATAAAAATTTAGTGCAATTACTCACCATCCCCATATTTTGCAAAATTATTAATGATTTTCCTTAAGATTCAACAAAATTACACTGACCTCTTTTGGAGGTATTGGTTCATTAATTTAAGTGATAAAAAAAAAGCATGTGACATACATAATGTAATGCCTCAAGTACATGTATATGTAGATAAGTTCCGTACAGCCTTACGGTCCCCCAGGACCCATCCGTGTTGTGAAAGGCCTCATATGCAAAAAGCCAACTTTTTGCGGAGTCAGCCACTTCTAACACTGCTATAGCGGTTAAGGACAACTATAGCGGTGGCAGTCATGCGTTTTCCCAGTAGGGGTGCTTCAAGCCCCTGACCACTATAGCAGTGCCCTCGATAACAACACAATGTTGAAATGATGTAGTTTCATTAGTGACACCCCACCCTTTTAAATACCCCCAAATTGAGTTTCCCCTCCTCGGCCCATTTCCAAAAACGTAGCTCCCCAAGCACCTTTCCACCACTTCTCTCTCAATCCCATTCCAATCTAGCTCCTTCAAGATTTAATGTATGCGTTAATATTGATTTATGTTAGATCTCTCTATTCCCTTCCTCTCCTAGGTGGTGGGTATTGTTATTTCTCAATGTTGTCAAGTGGAGGTACTCCCTCAATGTTGTTAGAATTGATTTAGAGTAATATAGGAGTACCCATATATTATTTAGGAGTTTAATGGTTGTTATGGCAAACATTAGTGTCATTCCTCCTTCCCAAAGCTCTCTTGGAGTTGTTTCTTCATATTCCACTCCTCCAAGTGAGTGGACTTGATCTTATGACCTTACTTTGGTCGTTATATCATTATTTTCTAGTATTACGAAATATTTAGAAATTTGAAAGTTGAGTTTCCACATGATATAAGTTTTATATAAATTATGCAATAGCTAGAATTGCTTCCTTTGACATTATACATGAAAATATATGATTT
The DNA here is from genome assembly GCA_031216105.1 of Dalbergia cultrata. Classification (NCBI taxonomy): domain Eukaryota; kingdom Viridiplantae; phylum Streptophyta; class Magnoliopsida; order Fabales; family Fabaceae; genus Dalbergia; species Dalbergia cultrata. The sequence continues at coordinate 10,861 of JAVHNL010000599.1, forward strand.
TAAAAAATACATGGGACCATATTTGAATTTATGAATTCCTAAATGATTCAATTCTTGATTTTGTTCTATTTTAATGAAAATCAGTTATGATTGATGAGCTAAAATGCAAAACTTTATGTTTATACACAAGAAATGAGAAAAGTTGAACGTATAATTATAGAACCCCATTTTATGACCTCATATGAATTTAGAATAGGGAATTACTGAGAGGAACAGAGTCGTGAGTTAATGGTAGTTATTCTGTTAACCTTGGTATACCAAGTACCCGCTAATGGCAAGTTATCCTTATCTAGACCAGTTTATTAGAGACGCAGTTCGCTAAGGATAGTTAAGATCTTAGCTAGGTACTCTTGTTCACCAAGGACTAAGCACCACCTTACAGTTATGGATACTCTATTCTCTTTTGTAATCTCTTGAGAAATAAATATGCTTTTAAACTTCCAATAAAAAAGTGTTTTGATAGATATTATTAAATAATGAAAAATGTTACGAATGTTGCATTATTATTTATGTATTTTCTTCTTGTCTCATGTATGGTTATGGGTGACGATTCACTCACCGAGTTTTGTGATAAAACTTACCCTTCTTCTCTTCTTTTTTTTTGTCATAGATATAACAGTAGCCTTGGATCCTCTACACCCTATGCCTCAACAACATTAGTCTTCAGTTTGGGTGAGCTTTACATTACCATTAAGTGATTTTCTTTTGTTAGAGTGCTCCAATGGTAGCGCGAGCAGGGTCCCAAACCACATTATTACATATTTTGCATTTTGATTTCCATGATTTAGTTGTACTTAAAATGATATAGCATTTATGGTACTTTTGTAAATGAGCAACTCAGTATATTTCTACAATAGCCATAGTTTTATAGACAATATATGAAATGAGTTATTTAGAGATTTTTAGCACTACTATGATTTGGAAATTTGCAAGTTAATATGGGTAATTAGAAATGGATTTGTTTTATAAAGTATGCATATAATATGATTCAGCGATCACGATGCTTATATGAGAATGAAATTTCTCATGTGTCGATCACGATCTAAGTCAGGTCATGACACATAATTATTAATGACAAAAGTATAATATGTTTAACATAATTTAAAATTATAACTTATTATCAAAATATTATAATTTTATCACTAACAATCATGTATATATTATATGTTATCTTTCTTATCACTTAAATTAATGAATTATTATATTTAGGAGAGGTCTATGTAATTTTACAAAATAAAGAGGTAATAAGCTTAAGTACACTAAATCTCATGAGGGGTTAGTGTAATTTACATGTATTACTATAATTTGAATTTGATATTTTTCTTACAAGTACATTCCAAGTATTTGTTTTTTAAATGCAATTGGGTGGCTTAAGGACAAGTCAGTTCTTGTTTAGAACATAGTTATCAAACTCTCAAATTAACTCCTAAAGTTAAACTCTACGAGTTTATGAGTTTAAGTCTTCAAATCGAGTTATCTCGCTTGAAAGTTTGAACCTGAGTAAACTTTGATCTCTTAAGCAACAAATCATGTAATTTCACAATAAGCAATCGTAATTAAACTCTCCAAAATTGAAGTTATGGTGTATTGACTTAAGTTATTTTGATTTTTCACATACTAAAATTTTTGTTTTTTTTTATATTTCTTAGGGTTTGAATTTATATATTTGGATTTTATATTTTATTTGTAGTTGTTTCACAATATTATTTTAAATTTATCTCAATTTCACGATTTTAAGTAAATTCGTGAGTTCAGTAACCTTGGTTTAGAAGGATGTGAGGTACGGTTAGGCCAAAATCCTACCATATGTATTGTCATCCCTATTCAAAGTCAAGTAATTTAAGGACGAGCTAATATTTATTTGAAAGGGCATGGGGCTATCCAAAAAGAAAGGGCATGGGGTGGGTTAAAGTTAATTCAATAGTCTAATCCACCCTTTCTATTGTCATTCCTGTGAGGCTACTCTCCTACCTCGGGTTGATCCAAAACTTTGCCCACCGATTGTCATTACCTTCGTCCTGCCATGCCTTTATCTTAGCTCCACTTTCACCTTCATTATAACAATCAATTATTTATTTAATTTATGAAAAGAGTACTTTCAATATATCTTTTAATTTGTTAGATAATAATATTTTGAAAAAACATTAATTAATTATCACAAAAGTTAAAATTTCAAAGTAATTCATGCAACTTATGGTGTGTTTGAGTTTGATTTTGGAGGGGAAAGAAGGGTAGAGAATGGATTTGTAGAGTAGAATTCTTAAAGTTTATATTACAAACCCCTTCCCTCCCCTTTTCTTTTCCTCTAAAAGCCGAACCCACAAACATAGCACCGGGGACTAACTTCAATACCAAATGACTTAGGGACGTGCTTATTTAGAAGGGTGCAACCCAGGATCGAGCCATAAACCTCACCACCCCGAACCAATCGACTACAATAGGAATCTCATAACTACAGAATAAAACAGTCCATGTGCTATTGTGTATCTAATACTTCTCACAATAAGTGTGATACAATATTGATATGATACAATGGAATTCGAAAGACTAAATACTTCTATGTACACGTTTGGGTGTAGCCTTAATCGTAGCATATGGTCTAGTTTCGATATTCAGACTTGGGTTCAGAGCCCCGCTTTGTGTACAAAGAGCCTACTTGTGGCACTTCAGCATGTGAAGCTACGATTGCTGAAAGAGGCTGGAAGTTGGTATTCCCAACAAACCAATAGAGAGCCCACTTCAAATTGCAAAGGGTGTATTTGAGAGCTTTAGTCCAGTTTTCCTGCTTATTGAAGCTTTGAGTGATGGAATAGTTTTCCACTTTGTCATTCTCAATCCTGCAAGTCAGCCCAAATTATTTGTCATTCTCAATACTACAAACTGATACGTGATATTTACAAATTTACAGTTTATATATGACCCTCAAATACCAATAACTCAGGATGTATGCTGAAATAACATTTCAACGTACTTCACACACAGCACTAAGCAGTTCGAGAAAGCAAGATGTAGTTTTAAAAGGGAAAGCAATTCTTGAGCAATGTAAAGAGGGGAACACGTACAAAGAAAATGAGCCAAACACTAAAAGGATGCCAGAAAAGTAATTCCGTCCCAAATAAAGGAAAAAATGTAAAAAGAATCATTAAAAATTTTAGCATTCCTTTCCAACTAGATAAACCGAAGCATAGTATAAAACAATGATCATCACAAAATCTTTGCATCTTTATAATAGGCAAAAATATCTTGACTTGAGAGGAGAAAATGATGAAAATCTATTAGGCAAACAACTCTCTAAAATTTTCAGAAAGCCTGTTCCAAAGAGATCTCACCTACGGGTGCGCACGGGCTGGGTTGGGTCAGATTTGGGGAGAAATAGAATCTATCCCAATTAAATAAGCTCGGGTTGGGTTGGATCAGTCTTTAAAGAAAACTTTGATCAACCCAAGCCAACACAACCCAATTTGGTTGGATTGGATTGGGTAGTCAGGTTCTTCTACTTTTCACAAAGTGAAAAATATATATTTGCAAATGCCCATTGGGACACTTTATCAAACATCTGTACAATAAAGAGGAAACATTACAGCTTGAATCTGAGAAATATCAAGAAGATAACAGTACTGGTAATTCCCAAATCACGCATTTGCAGCAAACCACAATCTATTCCATCCCAATAAAAAACAAAAGAAAATTAAAACCAAAAACCCTTTTCCCAAATCAGAAGCCAAAGAGAATACAAGATGAGAGAAAATGGGGAGATTGGGGCGCAGGGCCTCTGTAGTGAGTAGCCAGAAAGTGGTGGCGGTCAATGCTATGGTGATGATGAGGCATCATGGCAGCCAAAGAGTGCAAAATGAAGGCAAGTTGTTTGCAAGTTACAGATTCACGTTCACACACTGCAGGAGGCAGTGGCGGTGGCAGCTACAATGATGCACTACCATGATGCAGTAGTAGATGACAAAACATAGCGATCGCCGACTGGCATGGAGGCTTTCCATGTTTGCGAGACTGAAGCGAAGGACAAAGCGCTTCCTGCTTCTGGAAATCAAAACACCAAAGCCGTGGGCAGGCAGCGGCACCACCATGGGTCTGTGGCAAACTGATGGGCCAACAGCGACGAAGGAAGAGATGGATGAAGGTGGATGAACAGGGTGCGGCGGCTAGGTTTATAGGAAGACGAGAGAACATGCTAGAGTGTGTGGTGTGGTTGTTTGAAAATGAATGGGGAGGGTGTGTCACGGCCCAACATTAAAATGAAACAAAATTTTCAAAATTAAAATAATCAAGTCATCAAGTCATCAAGTCATTAGGACGGGTAATCAGCTGTAATTTCAGAATCAACTGCCGAAACCAACTAGAGGTCGGAACTAAATTAACCCGATGACTCAACCCAACCCAAGCCAAAAATTTTATATTGGGTTAGTTTGGGCTGATCAGGTACTCAGGTCTACATGCACCTGTGCGCACCTCTAATCTTGACATAGGGAAATGCAGAAAGAGATGAGCCCCCAATTTGAAATCCAAACCACATCTTGAATTTGGGGAACAATCAGTGAGAGGCTTGTGCTTCTGAAGCATATCATTTGTATTAATCCTATTAAGATCAGGAATCCATACAAAAGTTTTGACCTTTGAGAGAGCTTTACATTTCCAAATGGGTTTAGATAAGAGGAGTCTTTCCATCTAAGAAGAGGAAGTCAAGAACTGAAAGTAAGTTTTACAACAGAAAACTCGCAACAAATTTAGAGTCATGAGTCAGATATATCAGAAAGGTGGATAGAATCAAGTAAAGGGAGAAGAGACTCTAATTCAGTCACCTCTCTATCCTGCAAAATTCTGAGAAAATGGAGGCTCCAAAAGTTATTCCGAGGGGGAAAAAAAAAAACCATTGACAAACTAGGGCATGTTGCAAAGAAGATGGGCAAAAGGGCCAAGGAAAGCATGAGAGAAAGGAGTGCCATCCCAAATATATTCCCAAAATTAAATGCAAGAGCCATTTTTCAAACGTAAGAACAAGAGTGAACTATTAAAAGGAGTAAACCTCAAGAAATACAATTTCAAGGACTACTATGAGTATCTCAACTCGTAAAGTGGGCATGAATCTCATGCATTTAGTTAGATGGCACAATACATTCCATCAAGCCATGACTAACTACACAATGCTCATCAAGATCATAAGTTATGCCTTGAGTCAGACCACTCCCTCAGAGATCAGCTCAAAATAAACCCCCAGGGAACTTGATGACAACAATGCAAAATTCCTCTTCTTCCAACAATCAAGTGTTAAGACAATTGGTGAAGGATTCGTTGGTCCTCTTCACGTTGGGACCAACATTGGTCCTCCCTCAAAGTGGAGTAAAATTACCATTATAACCTTTTGAATCTTTATTTCTTTTTTATTCTAAAACCTCCAGTCACACATTCTCTCTCTGTAACACAATCTTTCTCTATCTTTGGAGCTCAATGTCGCCATCAATGCTGGCCTTTGATGCTTGAAAAGGCACCTGCATCTAGAATGCCTTCAGAAGCGTGCTTGCATTCTTCATCCTGCCCATGATCAGTGTTCTCGCCTTCAGCCACTGTCACCGTCACTACCACTTTGGTTGTCTCCACCGCTCCTCTGCCATTGTCACCGCCAGTAGGTTGTCTTTGCCGCCGTTGTTGGCAAACACATCCACTACTCTTACTTTATACTATTATCTCTTCATGACCTCAAACCCAGTTGAAATTTTTTTTTACCACTCATATCTAATCACGTTCATTACTCCAAGCATAGCATTATTATTACACTTTGTATAAGAGGGTATAAGAAGCCATCCAAAATCAACAATATATTGTGCGATGTTACACTCATGGTGGTGGAACAGCAAGAACATGAACAAAATCTGAGTTCCAGATTTTCAATCTGAAAAGTCACAAAATAAACCTCTTTTATCCATAATAATGAGGGAGGTAATTTCTGGAGAGACCAAGCTTTTGAAGCAAAGGAAAAAGTGAAGACTGGAGGATGGATTTGAGAGTAGGAGAGGAGGGAGGAGGTGGCATGGAGGAAGGTGGCAGGTGGTGGTGGCGTGGTAAGCTTAGGGATGGAGTTAAGAGGCCAAATTTGTAACTCAAATAAAATATTATTTTTTAATAAATTATATAAGTATTGATCTGAGGGTATATATAAAATCCCATTATTAGGAGTATTAATCTGTGCTGTATATATAAAACCTAATGATTATTAATAGTGAATTAGTCATTAGTAAAGGGGACCAAGGTTGGTCCCTAACTTAGGGGGAGGAAGGAATCCTTCACCAAGACAGTTTTGATGTCAAAGGTATATTTAAGGCAATTGACCAGTGTCCAAAGATAAAATTCACTACCATTAGTATATTTTATATGCACTATGCAGCAATACTTACTTATAAGGTAGTTTGAAACATTTCTCAAGTGGAATGTTATTTTCTTGATCCTTGGAATTGGCAAATTCTGCAAAGTCCTTGAGGCATGCCAAAAACAATGTCATTGCTTTGTCATAGCGTGTACTCCAGAACAAGTTGACTGGACCAAACCTGCAAATCCATTCCATTAATAATGATTGAATACACTAATTACAAAACAAATCAAAATGCAGAAAATTTATTAGAATAATCTGTCCACTACTTTTTTTTGTGATAATTTTTTTATTAGTCTGTTCACAACTTTTATATAGCATAAAACCACAATCTCACCACCTGTAAATATTGAGCGAAGGGCAATGACACGGACTATATTAAAAAGAAAAAAATCCAGCAATGAGGTCTAGCCTGATGTTTAAATAAAAAATGAATCCTGGACAATTTGAAATTGCTTCCAACCAATCAGCAGGCAGATCTGTTTTCCTGTCACGCAATATACTTATGATTTTGGCTCAGTTTAGACTACATCAAATTTTACATTCCAAATAAAGCCAGAAATATAACAAACGGCAAGAAGAAAGGATCCATAAAGTATACTTACAGCTCATAAGTACTGTTGTTGCTATCTGTGATACGAGGGTAGCTACCCATAGGAATTATTTTTATACGATATCTGAAGAATGATGAATTAAGGATATATCATTCCCAAATGAATTATATGTAAAATGTATAGTGACAATAATATGCACATGGGCACTTGTGACACACAACATATAGGAATAATAAGATCTTGCAAGTTCCAGTTAGATGTAAAATTTCAATTCAATAAGAACCCATTGTGTACCATAAGTTACAGCATAACAAAAACTTACATTAAAAAAATTCAAGAATCCAAATTCTATGTTAAAGTGTTATTGGCAACCTAGATTATCTAGACATTGTCAAGAAAATTATCAAAAACTAAGAATAAACAAAAGACCTAGACAACAATGTCCATGTAAAGCAGTGCAGCACAAGAGGAACGCAACACTTAATAAACTCTGGCTTGACTTCCAACAAGATTTCAACAATTGAATGCATGTGCCTACGAAGGCAGTAATATACATGTCCTTAAGATCATTGCTCGTGACATTTTCTTCTCAAATGAATCACTCAAGAACTTAAGAAACAACAGCTGCAAGGAGATAATCTGAATCACCTCCTACCATAAGATGATGTGAATCACAAGAATTTAATATCTCATCCATTTAACATTCCAATTACATGTAAAATCCTGCTTTGAACTGGATACTCTAAGGCATGAATTCTATTTTTTGAAATAGATAAGCGGAAAATAGAAATTCTACTAAATTAACAGTAACAACTGCAAAAAAAAAAAAAAAACTATTTGCTTATGCTTAATGAAAAAGGATACTGAAACTTTGGTCGGAAATACTGGCACATTGTATGAAGTAGAAGACAAGCTTGGCCCCAAGCAGCATTTATCTCATCCCATTCAACCTAAAAATTTTGCAAATAGGAAATATCATAATCAAAACAAGGTTATGCATGCAGTAATAGAACGTCATTGATTGCCAAATTGGGCCTGAAGCTTTTAATTTTAGTAAACAATTAAACCACAGACAATGAGCATAACCCATTAAAACTCTCAGTGTCACCTATATGCAATTGCACACAAGATTTTTTCTGTTTTGATAGAAGTATTTTATAAACAGATCTTAGGAGGACAAGAGATCCTCTTTACAATGACAACAACTATCAAAAAAGAAAAATATCAAAACAGAGCTTTGCAATCTCTCAACATATCTGAGAGTGAAATCTCTAAAACACATGATCTTTACACCAAAGAGACCAAAGGCCTAATTGTATCCCACAAGATTTTGTTGTCAGAAATTATGTCATCAAAATGGCATATGGGAATTTTACACTCCAACGAAATACGCCAAATAGTGGCGCAGAAGATTTTGTTGTGGGAAATTATGTCATTGAAATAACATATGGGAATTTTACACTCCAGCCAAATACGCCAAATAGTGGCGCAGAAGATTGTGTTGTCGGAAATTATGTCATTAAAATAACATATGGGAATTTTACACTCCAACCAAGTACGCCAAATAGTGGCGCAGGCAGTGTGCTGCGCCACTGCCACAAGGATTTGACTTCTTTCAGCTAGCAGAACTAGTCAAGGCATTTTAACTTTTTCATGAACTTAAACTCTTCCCAACCATGAACTTCAACTTTATCCTAAACATCTCTCACAAAAGGAACAAAAAAACAGAGTTAGCCACAGGATCTCAAATCTAAAAGGTGTTAAGCCCCATTTACAGGACCAAAACAAAATGAACATGACCAGAAACCAGCCAAAGGAAGATCTCCTCACCCAAACCTAGGAAGGCATCCTCCCAAAGCATTAAGGAAAAGAAATTTGTCTAACCAAGATGACACTTTATGACCCCTATTGACCGATAAAAGTGAATTTAGTATTTGAAAAAGGTGGATCCTTCATACCACACACCGGGATGAAAATTGAGCAGAGCTCAAAACAAATAAGTAGCATTGAAATTGTCACAAATAATGTAACTCAAACCAATCACCATATAAATAATATTATTCATATGCCACGGCAGCTCATCAATTATTCTAAAAGTCAAATCTCCCAATCGAAATACCCGACCATGTATGTCAAGCTCAACAATGCATTGAAACAGCATTAAAACAAGAAATACGACATGCTAGCATCTCACTGGAATTTTAGGGAGTCTTCCAAGTCGAAAATTGTTAATTGTTCCAAACTCTCCATCATGGGAAATTGGGAAGGCATCATTGAGCACGTTTGTTCGCTTCAACAATTCTAAATGTGCTTGTGAAACTTCAGTCTTGGCCAAAATTGCATCTCTCTCCTCCTGTTAATTAAAATATTCTTGCTCAATATTCAGACTTGAAAGTTATTAAATAAAACATAGATACTTTTCAGCACCTTGCTCAAAGTTTTTTGTCACAAAAGCATCTCAATAAGAAAATCCCACATTTACACAATAAAACCTCAGTAAAAATCTGGTTAAAATGAAAATCCCATTAATAAGCCATAATTCTTGTATTTCCTCCATGCTATCAGAGACTGTATTTCCCCATTAAAGATAGCAGTCGATGTAGATTGTAGAGACACTGTTTGATAAAGCAAAAATGATGAAATCATGTTTGTGGTTTTAGCAAGTCATAGTAATAAAGCAACGAAAACACTTGCTACAATCAATCTTCCCATGCTAGAACCTAGACGGTATGTAAGGAGGTATCCAACCAGCGGGGGAAATTCTTACAAACCTGATGAGAAATTAATTGAAACTGAAAGTTATTAAACTCATGCCAATACCTGTTACACATTCAGACACAAAATCAATGATCAATATCAAGCATCCAAAAACTTCAGCGAATAAAAAATAAAGATCTATGAAGCATCTTGTGCTATGTCATCATTTCATTAATAAACATCACATGTTAAGGAACAGGGAAAATTATACCGCTCCTCCAATTCTTCAAAGCGGCTTGATTTTAACTCTAGTTCCTTGAGCTCAGTATTTACTTCAGCGCTCTGTTTCTCGGTCTCTTCAATTGCCGCTTCAAGCCTCCTTTCTTCTTCCTCAATCTTGAATTGCATTCAAATAGTAAATCACTAATTAGGCGCAGGGCGAAAATTAAATGGTATGCTCAACAAAATTATGTTAGCCGAAGCAGTATTTCTCAGGATAAAAAACATATCAGATTTCAACTCCATATTTCCACTGCAAAGAATGACGAGTATAATTTTCAAATTTGAAGTTGTACTAAGCCAATCATTTCAATTTTCAACTTTGAGATTGAAATGAGGAGGATATTTCTCATAGATAACTATCTGAATTTCTCATACATATACAACTCCAACAAAGGAGAGACAGAAGAAGTGAAAGGAAAACCACACATAACTAGTCTTTTAATAACTCCAAAGTTTAGCTTCCAAATGAAGTCACCCATGTCTCATGGTAGAGTTGGAAGCTTTAACAAAATGGGAAACAACATAAATTAGTATCCAAGTGAATTTTGCTTAGAATGTATTATTGTTGCAACAGCTATTACTATACATAAACTGTCACAATTGATCAATTTTGGTGTGATATGACCCCTTCTCCATATAAGCATGGCATGATAAATTAGAAATGTGCTAGGACTGGTATAGAGGAAGAAAGAAAAGTAAAATTCTGAACATAAACTTTGTATTTCACAGTGGAATCATTAAGCAATGTCCTTTAGGAACCCTAAGAATTGGGGGAGAAGTAGATGACTGTACAAATGAGGAAGAGTGAGAACTCCTCTACTCTATAGGTCTAACTTTCTGACAAATGACTAATCTGAGGAGTTAAATCCACATGACTGCCCATTTAAACTCCTAACTAACTTGCCAACTAAATTTCCTATCCAAAGCAACAAGCTCCCAGCCTTACACGTTATTAACTTTATCTTTTTATACAAAGGCATTGGCAGCAATTACAACAGGTCCTATTGAGGCCTCCTCCCATAGACCCTACCATAGAAAGGGTCCCTAACAAAATGCTTACAAATTGGAACATGCACAATAAACCAATATAGCATGCAACTGCAAACATTCATCGACCATGGATTCGAACAGTTTTTTTTTTTTTCTAATAAAAACATTCAAATAGTAATTAGAGGCAGTTACCGTTGGTTACTTTGATATATCTCCATAGTTATTACCACTGAATACTAATTGTTTGCTTCCTCAAGAAATAATAAAGTAATACACACATCGGAGATAGTAAACCTGATGAGCACCTTCAACTTCTCCTTGAGAAAATCAGCCTCACTGAGGACATCTCTGGCTTCCCCCTCCAGACGTTTCAGGCAGGCTTCATACGCTTCAATGTCTCTGTTAACATCTTCAACCTCCTTATCAAGCTTGTCGGACAACACCCTCATGCAGTCAAGGCATAGAGGCTGTTCAACCTGAAACCACATATAGAAAGGTGCAGAATATGAGCCGATTGCCCCAAAAAAAAACGAAAAAATCAATGCCGTACAGCCAAAACAAAAGTTCATAAGACCCTATTTGATTTCTGTTTTCATTTTTCGTTTTGATTCTGTTTTCCATTTTACAGGATTTTATTATCTAGTTTTCACTATTTCATGCACAAGATCATCGAAAACAGGAAACACTTCTGAAAACAGGATATGAAAATAAGAAATGTTTTATGAGACCGAACAGCACCCCTACTGTTTTCCTTTGCTATTTTCAATTTAAATGTTTTCTATTTTCATGATTTTGTGAAGAATATACTGAAAAATAGTGAAAACAATAAAATTAAAATCCCGTTTATAATTCCGAAAACAGACTATAGAAAATGGAAACAGAAACCAAACAAGCCCCAAATTTCTTTATGTAAACCTGTGTCTGTGTTGTTGCAATCTCAAAAGCGCGAGTAAGGACAGTAATCGTCGCGTTAAACCCAGAGTTATGAGGCTGCAAATGGCCACTATGATCAGACCCCGGGGCCGACGAGTGGCTCCCACTTCCATCAGACGCCGCAGATTCAGACTTATACACAACCACAAACGACTCCTCCATTGCCTTTCCAGGCTGGGCAGCATCAGGCTGACCATTCCCGCCGCCGCCGCCGCCGCGAGGACGAGGAGGAATCCCTTGAGCCGCAGGTCTTTGCTTCGGCAACACGACATACGAGTTGTCCATTCTAGTCGTACTTAATACACTATTGGCACCATGAATGGATGATCCTTGCATCCCTGCACAAAAACCAACACCACAATTACTCTTGTTTGAATAGCTAAAGAAACAGCCCCAATTAATGCAATATACAATTTGACAAATTGAAGAAATATTCACAGTCAATTAATGAAAGCAATTAACAATTTTAAATAGTGATAAAAATGATGATAATATTTGGGGAAGGCGCGGAGGGAGGAAACCCTAACGGACCGGAGCGGGAGGGGTCGGTGAAGAATTTTTCGGCGTAGGAATCGACGCCGACGATGCAGAGAGGGTTGCGGCAGTTCTGACAGACCCATCGGGGGACGTTGGGATCCACCGGGAAGGTTCGATTCCGGCTACCCTTATCGGCCATCGCCTCCTTCTTCATGATTTCTCTGCAGTTACTTTAGCTGAAACCAGCTCTAAACCGATTTGAGGTACAATATTATTTTATTTTATTTTATTAAAATTGATTTCAATTATCGTGACGTGGGTGCCTTCGTGTAAAAAGGGCACAACAGAGGGAGTCAGCGCCAGCATGACGTGGAATGGAAGACAGCCTAAAATTTTGATAATATAACGTGCAATATAGAGGATAGGTTTTGTTTTTGATAATATAAAGTGTGCATTCTTATAGATTATCAATATAAAATTATATGATATTCCTATGAATCCAACGAGATAGTTGTGGTATAGGTGCAACTAGGACTTTCCTGGCAAAGAAATTATCCACTATCAAAGAAATAATCACGAGATCATATAAATGTTCATCAATTCCTTTAAAGTCGGAAGCAGGGAATGATATTGTTGGAGACTTTTAGATAGGGCATGTCTGGTAGGAGGAGCCCTGAAGAGCCATGATGGGGCAGAGAGAACGTTTTCTTGCTGAGCTTGTCTCCCCGCTTCTAATGATTCCTCTAGAGTAGGAGTGTTTAAGACCCGGCCTTGCCTGCTACCTCGTCTTGTCCCGAAACTTATTGGGTCGGGTTCGGATCCTTAAATTTGACCCGATGCACTTCTCCGACTGGGTCAAGTCATGCTTCATGTTGGCCCCGCCTGGTCCAAAGTCATATTTTCTTTTATAATTATATTTTTTTTATAATAGTTAGTAATAAATTATAAAAGTTTATGTTTAAATTAATATAGTTTGGATAACTTAATATTATTTTTATAATCAAATGATTTGTTTTGAAATATATATCTCAAAATTTCTCTTAAATTTTGTTTTTCACTTGTAAAATTTTATAACTTTACTATGTATAATGTCAAAATCTTCATAGTTTGTTTAAAAATCGAGTTGATCCTATTTAACCTAATTATTTATCGAGTCATTGTCGGGTTGGGTTCGGATTTCAAAAAATGACCTGGTCTAAAAATCAGACTGGGTTAGGATTTGGTCTAAGTAGTCCTGAACCGTCATTTGCACACCCCTAACCCCTTGGATAGCCTCTCTTTCAGGGGGGTTAATCGTTTCTTGGCGTGCTGATGCCGAGGTGGGGATGGGCTTTCCAAGGATGAGGATAGGTGGCGCTTCTCTTTCCGATCTTTGTTTCAGCCCCTTCCTCTTTTCAACATGTTGCTTGTGGTAGCCCCTTCCTCTTAATATGGCATTCGTCGGTCATGTGGCTGATAGTACGGTGGAATTCGCATCGTTTGCTCAGATGCATGCTTGGCAATGGGTTATGAAGTCTTGGCTTTGGCCGCCGAGGTAGATGGGCACTGTAAATATCTTGGAAGAGGACACATTGGTTGGCACTAAGTAGGGGATAGTTGGTATATTTGGGTTTAGGTTCACTTTTGATATTTGGATCGGCTTTCACCCTTCCTATTTCTATGGCCTTCTTATGGTCAAGGTTCTCTTCAAGTACTTTAGGCCGTGGCATAAAGCTCTTCAGCATTGATGTAGCTAACAACTTTATCATGGAATTCTCAGAGTGTGCGAGGTTTATGGATAGCCAGGTTTTCTACAAAGGGGTTTGGGTGGAGGCCATGTTTGATGGAGCGA